>CAIGRO010273407.1:0-16167 GCA_903798355.1 Fraxinus baroniana | reverse complement strand
GATTTTGGCCAAAAGAAAAGAGATTCCAAATAGGGGCTAAAAGTGCTTCAACAGTGTAGTTATGTGTCGCATGTGTGATTAAGGAAAACTATTTCACCTAACACCCAAGTTGGAGGGCAATATTGGAAAAATAAATTAATATGCATAAGAAAAGTCAATTATAGCAACTGTGTTTGGAACATTATCAAATTAAAATGGGGAGTGTTGTCTGAAAACACTGTAGGAGAATTAGATTTTGGCCAAAAGAAAGGAGATTTCAAATAGGGGCTGAAAGTGCTTCAACAGTGTAGTTATGTGTCGCTTGTGTGATTATATTCATTGATTCAACTATGATTGACGTCATAGTAGAATATTATTTGTTGGCATGTATAATCATGACCATTTATCATGGCCAACACCCTTTTCCAAAAAAATTTGATAGAACTCATATATACTGTTAATAATATATTATCATAAAACCTGATATATTAAGCAAATAAAAATAAGTGTTATTACCATACCAGATATCCCCTGATTTTTTTCATTATTGTGTCCAATTGTTGCATGTGAAATTAAATATCGTCTAAGGTGTATGCTTGAACTATAGAATTGAAGGCATATGTTATGTTGTGACCTGACTTGCCAAAACGAGTCTTCAAGTTTTTAAATTAATGGAACGAATAGATTCCATGTATTGCCTCAATAAATGTAGCTTCAATTGCATTTCTAATACTAATATGTTTATCTGATACTATATATAGTATGTCTCTTGTGTCTCATGCCCCCTCCAACATGTCTAAGAAACCATGTCCATAACTTATCACTCTTGTTGTTCCCTGCTCCAAATGCAAGTAAAAATATATTGTTGTTCATGTCTTATGTACATGTAGCGAAAAATGTCCCATCGTAATGACCATTGTAACCGATACTTTTGGATAACCGAACCTCAACTTTGAAATAACAAAAAAAAAAAAAAAAGAGTATCTCAACATACTTGAAAGAATCTTTCATTAGAATTAGGTATGTGTGACCTTTGTATAACATGCAAACGAGTAGAATTCTCATCATTATTTACAATATAATTATGTACATCAGAATGATGATGATGATGGTGGTGGTGGTCACAATTAACTTCAATGGTTGCATAACACAGTAGTGGTCACATATATCAGTACTGGTCATAAATTCAAATATTACAATATGACGATTAGAAAATACAAGACCAGTCCCAATTTGAATATATTATACTTATTATATCATAAATAATAACATTGATCAAAATAACATCGTTGGTCATAGAAAACGGAAATGGTCATAAACATGAAGTTTACTTTGTCCAAGGGTCCTACCGTAAAAGGCAAGTACAAAAGGTGTAACACTCTTAATTTTTACAAAAAAAAATTATATTGCAAATTTTAAAAGTTTTGAATATCTTTTGGTGATTTTGGAATTTGTAGGGATAATGAGAAGGAAATGGAAATATTATTTTCCTTTTAGTTAACCGAAATAAATAAATACTTATAGAGTAGGATTTTTCATAAAAATATTGGGCTCATTGTATAAATCAAATAAAATTATGAGTTTTGGAAATGAGAAAAAGTTGTTTCGGACTAGTGAGAAGCATATTATGGATATTTAAAGAAAAATCTTATAATTAGTGATTAAGGAGGATAATATTTGGTTCGGTGGATTAGTATCAGCCACTTGAGTTTGAATTGTTAAGAATTTGAATGTCGCTATCCTTGTGGATTATTTAGTTATTTTTATGCTTGGAAAAAATAATCTCAGACGTTAATACACTCTAATAACATAACGTCTAACTAGTTCACCTAGTCAATTGTAGGAATGGATCGGAGTAGTTAATCTTCAACAGCAATTTGATTAGATTTTACACTCTATGATATTATCTTGATTTATGAAGCATCTTAATACATGAAGAGATCCCCAAAATTTGAAAACAGAAAGGGGGGAAAAAAAAATCTAATCCCTATAAAGAATTGAGGAAATGGTGTTTGATTCTTCAAGACGACAAACAAACCCAACATTGTGGTGAGTGTCCTCCATTGATTTTTCTTTTTTAAATAGCAACTGAAATGAAGATACAACTAATGTAAGCGTAATGTGTGCTCTTGTTTATATTTCAGTTATGATAATTGTATTTTATACACTTATTCAGGGACCTAAAATATTGATATTTGGTAAATCGTTTGACAAAATATATACTAAATTGTTGTATTTTGTATTATATAAGTAAAACTCAATGGTTGAATGATGAATTGAAGAAACAAAAGAAAAATCAAGGAAAAATGACAAAGTCCAAACTTCAAGATGCAATGAGATAATTGGATGAAATTAGAACTCATAAATGAATGAATATGATCAAAATATTGTTCAGATCAATTTCCAATCGTACAAGTTATATTCTAGATTTTTAATCGAAGATTGAGATCCATTTTTGGTATAGTAAACATCCAAATTGGAAAACTTCTATTCTATAGCCCTCTAAATTAGCTTTCCAACTTACTGTTAGTCTACTCAATTGAGTATCGAAAGAGAAAGTTATAATCAAAATACCGACAACTGTGTAGAGACAAAAAAAATTCACTCACGAAGATAACTTTTCTTATTCGATTGGAACTCTTTTGGAAATCAATTTGGATGCGATTTTTAATCAATTTTCTACTCCTCCAAATACCTAATAGTAGAATACATATTACAGACCTCTTATATACATCTCATACTCAAATATTCATAAATTATTATCATCAAAGGAGAAACATTCATAGTTTTTATGAGAGAATTGAATGAGGCTTGCAAGAATTCAATCAAGAGAAGATTCAAACTTGATTTTTGGGCAAAGAATAAAAGGTGCAACTGGAAGTTCATCAAGAAAACATTGAAGAGATTCAAGATTCATTTTCATCTTCTTAATTTATCAAAAAACTGATTTATGTATTTTCACTTAAATATGATTTCTTGGAATTTCGATATGTTAGGCTAGTTTTATACGGTGTTAGAATGAGACGAACAATTTTTATGATATTTTTAGTTTTAATTAATTATTTTGACTTTAATTTGATTTGATTTGTGGATATTTATTATATTTTTATCATTCTTTTCAATTGCTTGATCATCAATTGAATTAGTGAATTTTATTGTTATCAAGAGAAATAATAAGGTTTAAACACAATATAATAAATATTGTAAGGTTCGATAGGTGATAGAGATATATCTATATGGTTTATATGGTTTCAATATGTGTTCTAGTACTTGTTAATGTATTTATCACGTTTGCATCTTTTATCAAGAGATAGAAGGGTCACATGAGGGGAATAAATTTGATCGCTATCGAGAGAAACTTTCAATTAAATTAGGAACATTGACCAATATGAATGATTTCAAATGGTCACTTTAATTGTTACACTAAAAGGAAAATCGACATCTTAGTAATGCATATCACATCTTTGAGAAATACATTTACTTATTTTCATTAATTTAATTGATAATTAAGGTATTAGTATAGAAAAAATCACAACATTTGTTTGCTATTCGATTAAAGTTGCAATTAATTTTTACTTGGTCAAACACATAGTTCTCGTGAATTCGACACTCTATTTATTATTATATTACTTGACCACAATCCTATGCACTTGCGAATTTTCAAAGGATCAAATGTTTGACGCTGTTGCCGGGGGACTATTGTTTTTAATAAATTTGGTCAATTTTAGATTTAATCTTAATTTTATTGTTTTTTAGTTTAGTTTATTATATTAGAAAAACCTTACAGTGTTTTCTGCTTCCTTTTTCAGGACCTTGTATGNAATTTTCAAAGGATCAAATGTTTGACGCTGTTGCCGGGGGACTATTGTTTTTAATAAATTTGGTCAATTTTAGATTTAATCTTAATTTTATTGTTTTTTAGTTTAGTTTATTATATTAGAAAAACCTTACAGTGTTTTCTGCTTCCTTTTTCAGGACCTTGTATGCGAAGTTCCCGAATTGGTGATCTTGCTCAATTTGACCCAAAGATTGAATGAACATTCAACCTTCGAAAAAAGACAACTGTTGAAAACACAACAAAAACATAAAGAGGAAGACATGGCAGAAGAAAATTCGAATCAAAGAGTCATTGGGGCTAATCTAGAAGCAGCACAACCGAATGTGGTTGTACCTAATGAAAATGCAAGGATAATGGGGGAGTACATGGTTCCGCCAGTTGTGGAAAGTCGATATAGCATAATATCTCTGACGTTTGGTCAAGCAAACTTCCACTTGACCAATATAATCAACATGCTTTAAAACGCAATACACTTATTTGGGAGAGCTATGAAGAATCCCAACACTTATATATCAAGATTTCTGGATATGAGTGTGACTATCGAGTATCCAGGGGTGCTCGTGAAGCAATTAGACTAAGGGTTTTTCCATATGCATTGAGAGACTCGGCCAAAGAAAGGTTCGACATTTGTCCACCTCGGAACATCCGTACATGGAACCAATTGAGTTAGAAATTCATTAGCAAATATTTCCTGTCGAAAAGGATTGCAAAGTTGTGGGACGAGATAACCACATTCCAACAACTGGACTCAGAATGCTATTCTAAGGTTTGGGAACGATACAAGAGTTTACTTCGCCAATACCCACAACACGGATTGCAAAAAATGGCTTCAGGTGTTGTATTTCTTCATTGGTCTGAATCTGATAAGCACTGCTAATGTAGACTCTGCATGTAATGGTTCTATCATAAAAGAACTACGGATCAAATCTACCAAATCATGGAGGATCCAGCATTTACCAATGCAATTTGGCCTACTGAAAGGACGAGTGGAAAGAGAGTTGTTGGGGGTATTCGAAGTTGATTCTTTGACAAAAATTTCAGCACAGTTGGTATCATAGGCACAGAAGGTGGATCAGATAAATGCAACCTACACAATGGGATCGAAATACAAACATTGTGGAGGAAACCATTGTAATATACGGTCTCATTTTGTTCAAATATTGGAGGATGTGAACTACACGCAGAATTTCAAAGGTAACAATACAATCCAAATCCTAACACATATTACTCAGTCTGGATAAATCACCTAGGTTTTCAGTGGAGTGATAATGACGGTGCTCAGACTGCACCACAATAAATTGTACCTCCAATTTTTAGCAGACTGAAAATAAATCTTTGATGGAAGACCTTGTTACTAAATTAGCGGAGATATCTACCCAAAACATGGAAAGAACAGATAAAACCTTGCAAATTGAAAGAGCTGCCATCAAGAACTTGAAAATTTAAATGGGACAAACAACGAAGATACTTTTAGAGAGACTACCAGGAGTATTGCCCAGTGACATTGAGAGAAATCCCAAACATCAGGTAATGGCATGAATGTTGTGGAGGAAGAACAGAATGAAGCCATAACTACCCTCAATGGAGTTCAACTGCCAGATATTAATGTAAAGAGACCAATTGCTACAAAAGAAAATGTACATACCACGATTGAGAAACAATTGGAGAAATCTGAGCAGAACAAATAAGCAGAGTCGTAGAGAGCATCAGATAGTCCAAAGGTTAAGGAAACTCCTACTAAAGAATTTGTGCCACCACTATCTTTTCTACAAAGTCTGCAAAAGAAAAAGCTCAATGATCAATTCGAGAAGTTCTTCGAGAAGTTCTTGGATATGCTGAAAAAGATCCATATCAACATCCCATTCATCGATACAATCCAATGATCTCAATGTATGCAAAGTTCCTGAAGGATGTGATATCTAAGAAAAGAAAGCTAACAGATTGGAAAGAAGAGGCATTGACCGAGGAAGGCAGTGCAAGGCTGCAAAATAAATTATCACCAGATCTCAAGGACCCATGGAGTTTCACTTTACATGTTTCACTATTCAAAAAATTTCATTTTAATGCTTTATGTGATACAAGTGAAAGTGTAAATTTAATGTCTTTGTCTACTTTTAGAAAACTAGGAGTTAGGGAAGTCAAATGATCGAATGTGACGCTGCAACTGGCAAATAGGAGCATCAGATACTCATGGGGCAAGGTTGAAGATGTGCTCAATAAGGTTGGGAAGCTATATTCCTGATGGGCTTCCTTGTTATGGACCTCAAGTACGACCACGATATGCCAATTATCTTAGGTCGATAATTTTTAGCAACAAGTCAAACTTTGATTGACATGGAGAAGGGTGAGCTAACTGTGAGGGTAGAAGATGTACATGAGATCTTTAAATTACATAATCCACCCAAGCAACCATTAGTCCTAGAGGAGGCCAAATATGTTACTGAAAAAATTCATCAAAGGTCGAAGGAGACAAAACCTAAACGTTTAGGGAGCTTTGCTAGAGAGGAGAATAAAGAGCTCAAGGCTTGGAGGGTAAAAAGAGGATGTAAAGCTGGAAATCGCAAGGACTGTAAGGCTGCAAAAATTGAACGTGAACTACCATGATCAATCATTCCATACAGTCTAGCTAAAGACTATAAATTAAGCGATTGTTGGGAGGTAACCTAATTTTCTAACTCTTTTATTTATTTTACTTTCCGTATTGCATTGCATGTAATGTTATTCTTGATTTATAGGTTGCATTAGTTATAGACACGTTTAAATTCAGTTTGGGGGTCATCTTCATCATTGACACTTAGCCTAGTTAAAGGAAAATATTAATTGAGTTAAAAGAAATTTTATTTTTATTCTTTCCATTGTTTTCTTTCCCTCTTGATAGGTACCATGGATATTGACACTGAAAGGAGCTTAGGAAAGTACAAGTTGGAATAAATTGACAAATAGGTCCTCACACATTCAACAAAAAAATTTGGAAAGTATCTTATTCCTTTTCTTTCTCGTCCTCTTATATTCTTACTTATACTTTATGATATTGAGAACAATGTCGATTTTAAGTTTGTGGGTGGGAAAAACTTTGAGTTTTTACTTTTCATGTGTTTTTGAGTGTTTGTGTATTGTTTTTCGTTATTGCTTTAGTAGTTTAGTATATAATAGAAAAATACAAAAAAAAATCGAAAAAATTTGAAATTTTTTTACAAAAAATATATATAAATATTTTCTTCTTTTAGATTGTGTGATTGTATGAGTTAGATAATCTAGCTTGCAATGATGATTATATTTGAGATATGTTATTGATTTATGAACGGTAGATAGGTTGCTAAATTGATTGATGATTGACCTTGCAGAACTTGATATCATATGCACACTAGAATTGAGTTTTACTTCATGATGCAATAAATTGATTCACATGCCGGATGGGTTGATAGATTGAACATAGATGTTGTACCTAAACTAATGATCCTTAGACCAAAATTAGCATAGTTTTGGAGTGATTTTAAAGTTGTAGGAAAACATAGATGTAAATTAAGATTTTATGTGTGAAAACTTATGTGTGGATTATTTTAGATTAATAGGATAAAATTCGGCAAAATTCTTAAGTTAAAGTCGGTTTGATTACATAAGTGTTTAATGAGGGGATTGTACTAATCAGGGTAGAAAAATATAAAAAAAATATATATGCGTAGCCTTTATGACTCAAGTTATTAAGCATGTTAGGTATTTACAATCTAGTGCCCTAAAATCATCTGATTTGGGAGTTATCGACCAAAAGATTGTTACATGAGTCATATAAAAAGTTTAAGGGAGAGAGAGTGCAAAAAAAAAGGAGAATTTGAAAAAAAAAATGAATAAAACAGAAGATGCACCAAGTGTCCTAGTTAAGCCCCCAAATACTTATTTGAGAATACTTGACTTTTGATGATGTGGATTATTAGCGTAGTGTAGTCTTAGATGTCGAAACAATCAAAGAATTAGAAATTCCTTGTTAATTGATGTGTTGATTTACAATTAGTATAGTCTACCAAAACTAGAGAGGTTGAAGATAGTAATGAAAATTTAACCTTAGATTGCACACCAAGAAATGAGTAAAAAGAATAAGTTTGGTGGTATTCGAGAGTTGAAAGGATGTATTTGACTATAGAGGGTTAGGAATTGAAGCAATTTGAGAATTTATGATTGTTTACGTAATTCTTCACACATTTGTTAGTTTTGCATTGGAAGAGTAGATATTGATTTGATATTATTGTGACTTTGAAACAGTTTGTAAATTTAATATGGTGACTTCAAAACTTGAGATAAAAACTAGATAGTTTAACCAAATATTTTTGCATATTGGTGTGTTTGTTGTTATTAAGGTTATAGTTTTGTTTGAGGGCAAACAAATGTTTAAGTTAGGAGGTTTTTGATAAGTGTATTTTATACACTTATTCGGAAACCTAAATTATCGATATTTGGTAATTCTTTTGACAATATTTATCTAAAATTGTTGTATTTTATGTTATATAGGTAAAAATTTAATGGTTGACCAAGGAATTGGAAGAAACAAAAGAAAAATCAATGAAAATGGACAAAATCCAAATTTTGATGATCAAATTGCAAATATTCAATAGTTAATTCGAACCACATGACAATACTTTCAAGATGCTAGGAGACAATTTGATGGAATTAGAACTCAAAAAGGAATGGAATATGATCAAAATATTGTCAAGATCAATTTTTAATCACACAAGTTACATTCCAGATTTTTAGTCGAACATAGAGATCCATTTTTGGTATAGTAAACATCCGAATTGGAAAAATTATACTTCTATCAAAGTTGTATCACTTTGAATTATATTTCTAACTCACTTTGAATCTACTCAATCTAATATCAGAAGAGAAAGTTATGATCAAATCACTGATGACTATGTAGAGACAAAAAACAAATGCGCTCCAATACAACTTTCCTTATTCGATTGGAACTCTTTACAAACCAATTTGGACATGATTTCAGCCAATTTTTTGCTCCTACAAATGCCTAACAACATATTACATATTAGAGACCTCTCATATACATCATACTACAATATTCATCAATTATTATCATCAAATGAGGAACATACATAGTTTTTGTAAGAGAATTGAAAGAGACTTACAAGAATTCAATCAAGTGAAGATTTAAACTTAATTTTTAGGTAAAGAATAAAAGGCACAAGTGAAGATTTATCAAGAAACCATTAAAGAAATTCAAGATTTCAAGATTCATCTTCATCTTTTCAGTTTATCAAAAATATGATTTATGTATTATCACTTAAATATAATTTCTTGGAATTTCGATATGTTATGCTAGTTTTATACATTGTTGGAATGAGATAAACTTTTGTTATGATATTTTTAGTTTTTAATTATTTTGACTTTAATTTGATTTGATTTGTGGATGTTTATTACCATTTTTATCGTTTTTTTCAAATACTTGATCACCAATTGAATTGTTAGTGTTATAGAGAGAAGCAATGTGTTTTAAGCACAATATAATAAATATTATAAATGTTCGATAGAGGATATAGATATACATCTATGTTTTATATGTTTCAATAGGTGTTGTAGCACTTACTAATGCATTTATCACATTTACATCTTTTATCGAGACATAGAAGGTCACTTGAGGAGAATAGATTTGATCGCTATCGAGAGAGACTTTCAATTAAATTAAGAATATTGACCTATATGAATGATTTCAAATTGTCACTTTAATTGTCACACTAAAAATGAAATAATAAAGGAGATTCGACATATTATTAATGCATCTCAAATATTTGAAAAATGCATTTACTTACTTTCATTAGTTTAATTGGTAATTTATGTATTAGTATAGAAAAAATCACAAAATTTGTTTGCTATTCGAATAAAGTTGCAATTAATTTTAACTTGATTGAACACAGTTCTTATGAGTTCGACACTCTATTCGTCACTATATTACTTGACTACGATCCTTTGTACTTTCCAAAAGATAAAGTTACAAAAATCTATCTATTAAAACACTATAAAATTCATAAATCTTTTTCCAAACACCCCTAATTTCCTTCGCTAATCCCTTAAATCCCTCAGTTAACTATCGCCATTTCCTTTCACCTTATTTCATTTGCATCACCACTGAAATTCTTACTCTCTCTAGCAAAATTGAATCTTCAAACCACCGTACGGAATTCTCTTTCCCATCCATTTCTGCGTTCCATCAAGATCCTTTGGCACAACATCCATAGATATATTTTCTTCTTTTCCTTTTTTTTTTTTGGATGATTTATGTGTATAGCTACAAGCAATTTGATTTCTTAATTTACGTTAAATGGGTTGATTCAGAAACTTCATCTGGGTTTGTTGTATATTGAATTAACTGTGTAAAATAATATACCATTTCGATCCATCTACAGGCCCCTAAAAACCAATTCAACAGCTACCTGGAGATCCCTTGAAGAGATTGCTTAGAACAACATTGGGCTATTTATGGTAATTGATTCATAGTTCAATTTTTCCCATTTTAATTTTTTTTTTTTCATGTATCAAGTTTTAGAAACTGTTCTCAAACATTGAATCTGGTAGCATTTCATCTATTATATTGGAAGTTGGTTGCCTAGTTCTTGTATATTTTTAATCCTTAACAAAAAAAATATATAGTGATTATTCTCTCGTTCCACTATAATGTAAGCGATTAGTCTTTAATTTGGACATTCTAATTGAGTTTTAATTTGCTTGAAGGTGTGAGGAAAATGCTTAATGAAATGTTATTGTCTAATTCAACAGTGAATACTTTAAAAATGAAGCATGCTAAAATTTGTATTAGCTACTCAACAATAAATTTGATTATTTGTATTTCTTTGGAATCAATATCATTGACTGATTTCTTTCAATTTGTTTTGTAATGGATATTAAATATTTCACATTGTTAGTTTACGTTGGTTTCAGTTAGTTTTTAATTAGTTTAAACATCATCTAGATCTTTCCATTTTCTGTTTTAATCTCAGCTAGTCTGTTAATATTACAGCTGGAGATTCCTTTTGTATAGTCTATTTATAGGTTCATTTACTGATGGTAAAATGATTGAGTTGGAATGAAAATTTTCCTTCCTGCCTTTTCTCTAACTCTATATGGTATCAAAGCAATTGCTAGCTGCGTCTGTTTTTTCTTCATTTCTTCAATCCAATTGATTTCTACTGCTGAACTCTGAGATTCAACAAATATGGAACCAATTCCTTCATTAGATGCATCAAACATGAGATCTTTTTCCAGCAGATCAGCGTTTGATGATCCTTCAAGTCCTTTCTTCTTATATCATTCAGATAGTCCGGGACTGATATTGGTCTCTCAGCAATTGACAGGAGATAACTATGCCTCCTGGAGTAGAGCCATGCTTATTGCTTTATCTGTGAAGAATAAAGTTGGTTTTGTCGATGGAACCATAAGCAAACCTGAAGAAGATGATCCTGATCTGTTCAATTCGTGGATAAGGAATAACAATATTATTATATCCTGGATTTTGAATTCAGTCTCCAAGGAGATTTCTGTCATTGTGATCTATACTACAACTGCAGATGAAATTTGGAACGACTTGAAAGACAGGTTCCAACAGAAATATGGTCCACCCATTTTTCAGCTGAGGAAAGAACTGATGAACTTGAATCAAGATCAGAACTCTGTTAGTATCTATTTTACTAAACTCAAAACCATTTGGGAAGAGCTGAGCAATTACCAACCAAATTGTAATTGTGGAAAATGCACATGTGGTGGTGTGAAGGAATTAAATGCTTATCATCAATTGCAGTACATAATGTCTTTGCTCATGGGGCTAAATGATTATTTTTTTCCCAAGTAAGAGTATAGCTTCTTCTCATGGATCCTCTGCCGGCCATCAACAAAGTTTTTACACTGGTTTCTCAAGAAGAGCATCAAAAGAAAATAGGTACACAAATTGCATCAAAATCTGATCACAATGGAGCTATGGCTTTTGCTTTCAGATCTGAAAATAGCAAAGGAAGTGATAGATATAATGTTGTCTCGAAGGCCAGATCTACTGTAAATTATAAGAAGAAAGAAAGACCATTCTGTACCTATTGCAATTACCATGGTCATTCAAATGATAAATGTTATAAGATACATGGTTATCCACCAGGTTACAAGGTCAGAATGAAGGAGCACACCTATCCTGGTTCAAATAAGTGAATCGAGTGTCTACTTCTGTCATTCCTCATACTAAAGCTTCATATGATTTTGGGAACTTTGTCTAGAATCTCAGCTCAACTCAGTATCAGCAACTGATGTCGATGTTTTCAACTCACCTGACTTCAGATGTCAATTCTTCTTATCAAAAAGGGAATAAATCTGAATCATACACTACAGGTACATGTTATTCAGTATTCATGCATCCTGTATTGTCTTCAAACACTATTTGGATAGTGGATTCAGGTGCAACCAGGCACATTTGTCCTTATGCAGTTGCATTCACATCCATGAAAGTTATTGAAAATTCGACTGTGACCTTGCTAAATCACACACAAATTCTAGTCAAATTGTCTGGTGAAGTTCGATTAAGCTCAAATTTGGTGCTTCATGATGTTCTGTTTGTGCCACAATTCAAATTTAATCTGTTATCTGTTAGTGCCCTTTCGTTTGACTCACAGCTCAACATCAATTTCTTTCCTAATCATTTCACTATCCAGGAAATCAACAACAAGAGGATGATTGGCAGGGGTGATCAAGTGCAAAATCTTTATGTTCTAGATACATGGTTGTTAAATCATGGTTCAAATGTTTCTGTAAATAGCATTTCAGTACAAGTTTGGCTCAATAGACTTGGCCATCCTTCTTTTAAGAGGTTGGATAGTTTGAAATCATACTTGTTTTGTGACAACATAAATTTGAATAAAAGCAGTCCATGTTATGTATGTCCTCTTGCCAAACAAAGAAGATTATCTTTTGAGTGTAATAATCATTTTGCTATTAATCCTTGTGACTTGGTGCATGGTGATATTTGGGGCCCCTACCATGTCGAATCTTACTCAGGACACAAATATTTTCTAACCTTAGTGGATGATTGTTCTAGATTCACCTAGGTTTACTTGCTTAAGCATAAATCTGATGCAACTTTGGTCATTCCAAGATTCCTTAATATGACAGAAACCCAATTCCAAACAAAAGTAAAGGCGTTTAGGACTGATAATGCACCAGAGTCAGCATTCACTGATCTGTTTGCTGATAAAGGTATCCTACATCAATTCAGCTGTGTAGAAAGGCCTCAACAAAACTCAGTTGTAGAACGCAAACATCAACATCTCTTGAATGTAGCAAGGGCTCTATATTTTCAATCTAGAACACCTATCAAATTCTAGACTGATTGTGTTTTGACAGCTACATGTCTGATCAACAGGATACCATCTCCTCTCTTGAAAAATAAGTCCCCATATGAAGTTCTATATAACAAGCCAGCTGATTATTTCACTCTCTGAGTATTTGGTTGTTTGGCTTTTGCATCAACTCTACCTGCACATCGAACAAAGTTTCAGCCTCGTGCTTCAATTTGTGTATTCTTGGGGTATCCTGCTGGAGTAAAGGGGTACAAGTTGTTTGACATCAAGACAAAAAAAAAAATCTTCATTTCCAGAGATGTTATTTTTCATGAGGACATTTTTCCTTTCCATAAAGTTGTAGAGACAGATCAAATGATTGATCATTTTCCAGATTTAGTGATGCCATCACTATCTATAGATCAAGCTGTTGGCCTTGATCAACATAAAGATAGGTCAGACTTGAATGATCATCAACCAATACCTACCTCAACTGATTTTGGTCAGGCAGATTCTTTATCTTCTAAAAGGCAAACAGTGGAATCAAGAGGAGCTTCTCCTATGGTTAACAGTCAGCCTAACTTCATGAATTCTACTGACGTTCTTCGAAGATCACAAAGGATCATCAAACCCCATGCATACCTACAAGATTTTCATTACAACATGACAGCAAAAAAGTCTCGTCATCCCATTGAAAACTTCATTTCATATGCAGCGTTATCTCCATCTCATAGAAACTTTATATTAAATGTTTCAGCTGATTGTGAGCCACATTTTTTTCATCTGGCTGTAAAAATTCCTCAGTGGCAAGAAGCTATGAAACTAGAGTTAAAAGCTATGGAGAACAATAACACGTGGTCTATTGTTCAATTACCACAAGGGAAGCACTCCATTAGCTGCCGGTGGATTTATAAGACAAAATATAAATCTGATGGTACTGTCGAAAGACACAAAGCACGCCTTGTAGCAAAAGGCTATACTCAGTAGGAGGGCCTCGACTTTTTTGACACATTTTCTCCTGTGGCGAAAATAGTGACTGTTAAAATCCTTTTGGCACTTGCTTCTCATCAACATTGGTACCTAGTACAACTTGATGTCAATAATGCATTTCTTAATGGAGACTTGTTTGAAGAAGTTTACATGGACATTTTCCTTGGATATAAGATAAACAACCGATCAAGCAACAATGGAGTAAAGCTGGTCTGTAAATTGCATAAGTCCATTTATGGACTCAAGCGGGCTTCACGACAGTGGAATTCAAAATTTACCCAAGCTCTCATCCATTTTGGTTTCACACAATCTAAGGCTGATTATTCTCTGTTCATCAAAGGTTCTGGCAATCAGTTTGTGGCCTTACTTGTGTATGTTGATGACATTGTCATCACATTGTCATCACAGGTCCAAATCTTTAAGCTATTGATTCTTTAAAGAAGTTTTTGCACACTCGGTTCAAGATAAAAGACTTGGGAACCCTCAAATATTTTTTGGGACTTGAAATTGCTCGATCAAAAATAGGTATTGTGTTGTCTCAGAGATAATACACATTGTAGCTTCTTAAAGACACGGGCTATATGGACTGTAAACCAGTGGCTATACCTATGGACTCAAAGCTGTCCTTAAGTATTGCTGAAGAGGACTTACTACCTGATGCTTCTATATATAGAAGACTTATTGGTAGATTAATCTACTTGATAATATCCCATCCTGATATAACCTTCGCAGTCCACAAATTGAGCCAATATCTTTCACAGCCTCGGTAGCCATATTTAAAGGCTCACACCATCTTCTTCGCTATATAAAGCAAAATCCTGGCCAAGGGGTTTTCTATTCAGCTGATCCAGTGATTCCCATGAAACTCCAAACATTTTCAGATGCTGATTGGGGCTCTTATATAGACACAAGGAAGTCTACCACTAGTTTTTGCATTTTTATAGGAAGTTCTTTAGTTTCCTGGAAAGCAAAGAGACAAGCTACTGTCTCTCATTCTTCAACAGAAGCAGAGTATCATGCTCTTGCTTCAACTGCTAGTGAAATTCTTTGGATTCAATAGTTGCTGAAGGATTTTCAATTTCATGTTCCACAACCTGCCATTCTCTTCTGTGATAATCAAGCGGCAGTCCAATTGGCCTCCAATCTCGTATTACATGAAAGAACTAAGCATATCGAGGTTGACTGTCATTTCATCCGAGACAAGGTTGTATCAGGAAATGTGAAGCTTCTATCGATTCGTTCTCAGCATCAATTTGCTGATATATTTACTAAGCCACTTCCCTCTTCAATTCTAGCTCCATTATTGGCCAAGATGAACGTTAAAAATATTTACCGTTCATCTTGAGGAGGCGTATTAAATATTTCACATTGTTAGTTTACGTTGGTTTCAGTTAGTTTTTAATTAGTTTAACCATCATCTAGATCTTTCCATTTTCTGTTTTAATCTCAACTAGTTTGTTAATATTACAGCTGGACATTCCTTTTGTATAGTCTATTTATAGGTTCATTTACTGATGGTGAAATGATCGAGTTGGAATGAAAATTTTCCTTCCCGTCTTTTCTCTAAACTCAATAATGGATGCCACCAGTTCTTATAATTGTACACACTTCTCAACTTTATGAGATTTTTTCATCACCAATACATGGTCAAGCGCCTTATGTTGGAATGAGATTAAAGATAGCAGAGGAAGCAATGGCATATTATGAAAATTTCGGACGACAAAATGGTTTTTAAATTCGTACTCGAACAGTAGTCAAGTCACGCCCACATATAAATGAAGTTATCCTTATGAAATATATTTGCTCACATGAAGGAAAACATTAAAGTAGGAAGATTGTTGGACGCCAAAAAGTTGTTCACAAAAATATATTTCAAATTAAAATTACCGCAAGTACATGCTTCGTTAACAAATAATAAAGTGAAAATCCTAGAATTTCGAGTATCGTTCCCACGAAGATTGGTTTAACTTGATTTTCATTACCGAGACCTTAACCGAATCTATTAAACTCAAAAAGATTTTTGACGTAAATTTTATCACCAGAGTA
>CAIGRO010273402.1:0-10821 GCA_903798355.1 Fraxinus baroniana | reverse complement strand
TATCAAATATTACTTTTACAATATTTATAAAGTATTTTAGAATAACGTGTAATGCACATTCAACTTGATTAGTATTAAGCAAAAGAGAAGAACTTTCTTTTTTCTTTGTGACAAAAGTGCCTAAAATAATTGGATTATCTACAATTCTAAATGTGTTAATTATGCAAAGAAAGTTCGGACAATAATGAGCATACAGTTCCAATAATGTTGATAGAAATAATTGTTAAAAACTCGTGGCTTTGAATTGAAGAGATGGTTGTTAGGAATTAAACATGAAATAATTTCTTTGTCCTCGTGCAACACATCAGACGTTAATTTTAAGCCTTCTTATAATATTATACTTTCAATTTAATTAGTCACGTATTAATCCTTACTCTTTACTAAGTCCCTGTTTGATGCCCATTAAATTATTATTTTTGAGGAAAATGAGTTTTACAGTATATATTTTTTTTTTGAAAATGTGTGATTAAAAAAATAGAAAAAGATTTTGAATTTACGTATAAAATATTTTGCTGTAAAAATATATAGCTAAAAATGAGTTTTAGGAAAAAAGAATTTTTGAAGAATGAGAGACAAATCAGGGCTAAGTGTTATATGGTGTCCTAGAATCTGTAGTCACTCTTCATTTGCCGCATATCTCTTGCACTAAATTCTAGAGCTCGGCTCGACCCTATTGCCCACGAGCTTGGCTCATGATTCGTTTGGAATGAGCCGAACATTCTTCGAGCTCGTGGCTCGTGGGCCAAGTCAAGCTTTGCCTCGCGAGCTCCCGAGTTTTTAATTTTTAATTTTAGATAAAATTCTCCTCATTTATCTGAATTTGGAAACGATTACTTCAATGTCAAGTATGCAGAGTTAAAAATTGTATACGAACAATTTGTTACGTGTACAATTTTTTTTAAAAGTAAAAACGATATTATAAAATAAAATTTTTTATTAATTGATTAAATTAAAATATCACTTATTTGACGACATTCAATTTCGACATATTTATCCTGCAGTAAAAAACAAGCGTCTTGTCAATCCTTCACGCACATTAATACTTTCAAAATATATTATTTCAATCGACTCCTGACCTTGAACAAAACTCTCTTACCTGCACTAAAAGCAGAACCAACAATTGGACTATCAAATTGCAGTTGCATTTAAGAGACACCAACAAACCCATATTTGGCTGCACATGCTCTGCAGTGACGGTTGACGTGGGTGGTACTAATGTCTTTTTGCTATGTCAATCGTGTTTGACAATATTTACATACTACTTTAGACTCTGTGACTCCTTCGACCATATGACCTACTGTAATCAATTTAAAATGATCCCAACATTTTGCTTTTTTTATCCTCTTTTGCTTTCCTCTTGCATCCAAAACAACTAATTCCTCCTATTCTGTTTCGGGAACATCAACATCATTCAAATCAATTGAATGACTACTTTCGTGAGCATCCAAATTTGAAATATTTTCGGGAATGAGTACATCATTGAGACAGACAAATTCATTGTGAAATTGACTTGTGACGTCACGAGTGAATCATCACCGATACCGAACAAACCCCCCAACAAATGATTGTGAATTAATTCGTGATAAATTGATAATATATGAACTTGAATAAATATGAAATGACGAATTAATATGTAAGGATTAGATAATTGTAATTTGCAGGAATGTAAATTCTAATGACAATGTGTATAAAATATAAGTATAGATAATAGAATATATATTATAAATTTTTAGTAAAGTGAGTAAATATGAGTATGTGAAGAGAGAGAGACGTAAGAATATAACGAATATTGAAATTGAAAGTAGTAGAATGTTGAAGAGAGTAAAAATTGTTATTGTTGTGTGAAAAATGTGACGTCGCTAGGATATTTATAGAGGTAAAAAAAGGGGCCTAACGACCACAAATAATAGCTCAATGACTGTTGCCACAACAATCACCGCACTATCTACACTACAGTGACCAAAACAGTCGATTGATTTTAAAAAGTGACCGTAGCAAGCGAGCCACGAGCCCAGTAGGCAAGCTTGTCGAGCGGCTCGCCTAGTGAACATGCACGCTCAGCTCGTGCTTGTTCTTGGTCGAGTCCGAGTAGCCCACGAGTTAGGTTTGACGAATCACTTCAAGCCAAAGAGCCGCTCGGACCATTTGACATCCTTACTAAATTCTCCATGATTGTCCATTATAATTATTGTTTCCTCGTGAAGAAACAATGACCCATAAAGATCATCTGGATTGCCGATTACTTGTTAATGCACCAGGGCACCTAAAAAGCAAGAGACTTAACTGGAAACGTGAAAGGATACGAGTCCTGTCTTTGTTTGGCTACCAAGTCTGAAAGCCCTTAAGAGTCTCTATGTGAACCTGACACGGTCTATCTATATCCACGACAATAAAACCAGTTATATCTCGTTGATTTCCTAAAAGACAAGTCTGCTCGGGTTCTCAGCTATGTCCCAGGCATGACTGTGGAGGTTGTCTCGGATCCCTTTCTCATCACACAATATTCAGTGACGGTGAAAGAGAATGGTGGTACATCCAAATCCGAAACCCAGGGATGCTCCTGATATCGTCGAGGAGATTTGAAAGGGATCGTTCTAGGCATCTGCAGACGAGCAACCAAACAATGAAAGAGTCTTGTTTCAACCAGAGCTCACCTCGAACCATTTTACTAATTGTTTTTGAGCAATTCCAAAACGAGAGTCTCTTTGCTAAGCTTCAAAATGATTCATTTTACAAAAGTTATTTATTTCAAAAAAATTATCAGGAAATAAATATCAGATAATGAAGACGAAACATGTATTTAATTCGTTCCAGGATCCATCCAGAAAACACGGTACACTGCACCATACAAACATAAGAGAGTTCTAGGCATCACACATAAATGTCGGTTTGTACATTCTGGTTGATAAGCTCTCTTCTATGGAAAGGCAGCCGCTCCACTGCTGGTAATGGAGCAGAACACAAGATATCAACTAGAAAAGGATGACTCAGGCTACTGATAAAAGTCACAAGTTGCCTCTTCATTAGAATTGTGCACGCCTGACGACATCTAAGGGCCATCTTCCTCGGCTGAATAAGTAGGTACAGTGACATAATTGTACAAAAATGAATGCGTACGACATGCATGGTATGCAGTAGGCAGCATTCACCGGAATAGGCCGTATAAGAAATTTAGCATAAATTAATAATGAACAAATACTATGTACACGGTATTATGGTGGATTAAGGTTGTTAGCATTGTCTAATTTTTTATTAAAAATAATGTCATTTGCTCTATTAACCATGTAACATAATACACAGGTTGGAGATGAGTTTAGGCTGAATTAGAAAATGTACAGTTTTAAAAAAAAAACCTTGATCCATCATAGTACCATCTACCTAGTAATGTGCCTTATAATTTAATACTAAATTCCTTAATTGGTCTAATCTAGAGCACCAAAAGCACCCTTAGTGCATAGGACTGGACATTATTAATAGACAAGATTTTAAATTCTTTTTCTTGCCTAATATTGTCTAGTACTATGCATTCAATCTTACCAGACGTGGCAAGAGAGCAGGAGAGAGAAAGGGTAATAGTTGCTATTCTTATTCTTTTTCTCCAGATATTGAGGGGTGGGGAGAGAGGAAGGGACTTACTGCTCAAAATAAATCCTTGTAGCAAGCTCTGAGCTCTCTCAGCTTGCTCCGGAGTCCCAGATATTTGAATGATCTTCTCTGTTACCTCAGGTCTATCTTCCATCAGTTTAACATTCGCTCCTGATAGCTGTTTGCAACAATTTTTTTGTCATTAATTCGTATAATCTCATCGTCTGAAAATGATATCAAAGAGTAAAACAAACCAGAGATGCTCAACTCACATCACTGATAAGAGTGAGCTTGTTTCTTGATTTCGTTACAAGTTTGGATGCCACATTTGGTGTTATAACAATTTCCAACGTACTTCTGGTAACGAGCGGTACAGATATTCTGGGAAAAAGAAAATGATTATGAAATAATAATAACATGAAATTCCACCCCAAGAAAAGTGAACAAAAATTTACTACCTATTCAACATATTAGGAATATCTTCACGACGTTCACTTCCATTTTGATTCACGGATTCACTACCTGAGGGCCCCACATCCTGCAAATAAAGTAGTAATTTTTTACAAGTGAAAATAAGGAGCTATAAAATTGGATAATTGTAATAATGCAAGCAGCAAACTCCCTCCCGAAGGAAACAAGTCCATGTACTGCTCCCACTTTCACTAGGCAAGTTGGCACCATAGAAATTGAAACAGGTTAAAAACACAAGTGGTCACTGAAATTTCATTTCTAAACTTCATTTTGTTGTGAGTTGGTAACTGAACTTAAACATTTGTTACATCTTGGTCATTTAGTCTATGGCCATTAATTTGACTAACCAAAAGGTTGACCTAGCAATCCAGTTGAAAAATGACAGCCATGTTACTTTTTCCTATAGTTAGACTAACAACAAATATGGACGAAGTGCCATAAAATATAACAGTGTCAAAATTAACGAACAATTTCAAACAAAATGAAATCAACCAACTAACATGAAATTTCACTAACCAATGTATTTAACCCAGTTGGAAACCCAGTAAAAAAAACTCATATTTGTGAAGCTTTGGAATGATCGATTATCTGGCTTCATGGATAAAAAAGAAAGGATGGAATGGAAATTATTGTTGGCTGAAAACTTTAAAATATAAGGCAGTCAGGATACAACAATAGCAGCAGCAACAGCTAAAACCGTGGGACTTCAGAAGAAAGAAGCACGATAAGTGTCTGTTTGGCAAAATTTATAAATCGTCAAACTTCATTTTCAACCACACATTCCCACTACTCATTTCTATCTATTTATAAATTAAACCATTCATAAATTCTTCCCAAACAAGTTTAAATTACTTACTTTTGCTAGCTGTTCCGTTACTACAGTTGGTGTACTCAGATGAGCTGATCTGGTTGGACTATTCCCAGGATGAATTTCATGAGATTGAGTAATGCTGATGCTAGAAATTGCCTTGTGTCCCACCTCCGCAGGGTTAGGAGCAGAAACGGGAGTCGGGACATCCAGCTCAAGGAACTCTCGATAAATGTAACTCCTTAGCTTTGATGTTACCTCGACTAGAGCCTCACGAGCAGCTTTGATCTCCCCAACGATCTGTGTATGAAAGTGGAGGTTAGAATGCCAAAATTGTCATTTCTCATTTTGGCTAACTTGTTTATTCTTGCTAGAAAGCTTTTAACATAGAAAAGTAATTTTTAAGCACAGCCAAGCAAGCCCAGAATCAATCAGCTCTTGTTTCATATGATACTGCTGGGGCATATCGTCTGATACTGCAGACACAGTATTTTATGCTTTGGATGACCAAACAAGTACCATAAGAAGTTACAGAAGCACACATGTATTAAATGAATACGAGACTCACAAGTATATAAAATGGCAAACCTGTAAAATCCCATCAGTTTCAGATACAAATGCTGGCTGTTCCTCCCTAGGAAGAATGTGTATGTTTGCACTGGTTGTTTTCCTCATCTCAGGTAACAATCCATCTTTTAACCCTAAGCATCCAATTTCATCCGACTGCAGAAGTAACCTAGTGGTGATAATGTTCTCTTTTTCTGGGATGAGGTCAACAATACGGGTTTGAATATGCAACAAAGCTTCTTGAGCAGGGAACAGCTCATCATCAGGGCCCTAAGAGACATATTTTTTCAAAAAAAAAAAAAAAAAAAAAAAGAGGGTATTCAGGACCTGTAGAAAATGCAAAAAGCTAGACAAATCTTGATCCACAGTATATACTTGATAAGATATTCAATTTTAAGCAAAAGTTGAAAAAATGTAGAAACCCAAGAATGCTCAAAGAATAGTTAATGCAAATTATAACTACCTAAAGAAAGATAATTTTTCTACTCTACTCTCTATAGCACAAGAAAGAAGAGGGGAGATGAAGAGGAGAGAATTATTTTTATATAAATTTAGAGCATATTTGGCTAAGCTCAAAAGATGCGCTTAGTCGGTATACTGCAATTGAGGTCAGATTAGTCAATTTCGCTACTCTTACCTCCTTTTCCTCCAATTTTGGGAGGGAAAGTAAAACTGACCCGGAAGGGTTGATACTCCACTTTTACTTCCTCGCTCTTTTCTCACCTCAAACTGAACAAGGTGAAATATAGCTTTTACTTCCACTTCTACTTCCCCCCACCCCTCCATGCAACTGTTCAACACAACCAACCTGGGCTAAGAGATAAGGAAATTTACCTCATCGGATGAAATAGTAATTATGTGTTCGTCCGCGCCAGCAACTGGATCTGCAACCTTAACATCCACGCCTATTTCATCTTGAAGCAACTCCTTAAACCCATTTGACTCCCCAACAACACTATCAACCTTGTCAACTGGGCAAAGTATTCGAAACACGAGATCTTCACTAGAAAAAGCTTGTGCTTCTTGACCCATAGATTCAGGTACAGATTCAGTAAGATATCCAGAAGGATGCGAAGAAAAGTTATTGCTTCTGGAACCAGCAGGAATCCTTGATCCATAATTTGGTCCTTCCACAGAAGATTTTCTTGATGAAGTGTTAATAGGGATAAAATTATCATCTGGAGGAAAGAAACGCTCAGGGGAATGTAGCCGATTATGAAAATGGCTTCTGTCACGATGTTGACTCTCTCTTAAGCGCGAGGAAATAATTGCTACAGCATTCTTTACAGCGTTCATATCCCCAACAACCTGTAAAAGAGAACAAATTTCTCAGTGCCCAAAATCAAATTAAGAAAGTTGTTCCAATGCAATGGTAGATAGTACTATTATAATTAAATTTTCACCATATGGCAAAATGAATAGGTTCATGATCTTCTAGAACGAGTTTATTCACTTTGGAATGAATACCAATGACCATTTTGTGCATGCTTGCTTAAGCTTAAGAGGTTTACGGGCAAGTAAATAAGCAAGTTTTAAAATACACAATTTATAATTGATCGAATTTGAATATAAGTAAGTTACTTAATTTTGAAAGTAAGTGCTACCTTGGAATCCAATGAATTTTTTTTTTTTAACTTTCAAGTTAGAAATAGGTAACAAATTGAAAAATGTTCTTTAGATAGACACTTCAGCATATATACATCTCTTATATTCATCAACCCACAAATAAGCTCAACAGTATTTACCATGTATAACTTGGCTCTAACTTAGAGGCAACAACAATAATTGGTTGATGAACTTTCTCCTTTTTCTTCAGTGAGAAATATCCAATATTACATCAAATGTGCATAGCTTCAAGATGGAAAGAATTAAAACCACAAAATCAAACATTAAGCTTTCAGAAAGTCGCTAAATGAATATAACTGAAGGACATTCTAGTAGCCTACACATTACAACAGGCCTGCATTGCTCAGAAGGATCACTTAGAACATAAAAAAGCATAGCTCAGAATACGTTCTAATACTCTATGCTATATATCTATGATAAACGAATGTTCATACTTCTATATTCTTTCAATTCATATATTTAATGAGTCAAAACATTTAATGACTGCTTCTAATCACGTAAATATATTCATCACTATCGCGTGTCAACAATATCATCATTGTCACATGTCAACAAGCCACGTCATCCTATAGAGATGAACTACAGCTCTCATTTAAAATTAGATTATCGTACTATCTGTAACAATATTGCATTAGATAATTGTGCTCATCCCACAATTCGCTCACGCTTGTAATACCAAAAATATACACAGTTTCAAATTCCCCATTATTTAAGTTTTAAACGTGTAACTGCAACTTCCAAAATCATAGCTAGTTTAGGTCATTCTTTGAGTTCAAAAGCCAAGGAGTGTATCAAGTCAATATAATCTCTAATGTACCACATCTTAAACGCTTTCCACCAAGGATGTGAAATAAACACGCAAAGCTCCAAATGAAACAAGAACCAAGACCTGAACAATCTCTTCTGACATTGTGACGCAACGTGGCAATGTGTGATCTCGGGGTAAAATCCTAATGTGCGTCTTAGTCTCAATCCTCATTTGCTCAATTATCTTCCCTCCTTTCCCAAGTAATGACCCCACATGCATTCGTGACACTACTAATCTCGTCACCACCCGGTTACCATTCCCACCACCACCTCCCCTCGGCCCATACTCGTCAATTGGATCATCCCCAAACCCAACATTATGTTTAAACCCTCCAACTTCATTCTCCAAAATGCGCTCATGAATCAAGTACAGCGCCTCTTGAGCAGGTGAGAACGCAGGCATCCGGCCATCTGGGTCCCGTCTCCTTGTATCAGAAATTTCAATAATTCTCTCTTCATCCCCAGGAATCAGCTCGTGCACATTGATCCACGCCCCAGTATGCTGTCTAATGGCCTTTATAATGCTCCCGGATTTTCCAATAACACCCCCAGCCTTTAAATCATGGCAAAGAATTCGATAACTGGTTGTAACCATCAATGAAAGGTCCTGCACTTTCCGTCCACCACCCCCACTCCCACCTCCCGCAACAGATCGACGGTGGTTACCAGAAACATAATGTTGTCCTCCTCCCACTCCGCCTCCTCCTCCGCCGCTGCTATGGGAACCACTATATCGTGGTTTTGTCCTCGAGTGTAAGTTTTCGGAATCATAGTCCTGGTCATAATAATATCTCTTAGATCTCGACCTCTCCATCCGATTCAGTTCAATCTCCTCAAATTTCAACTAAAACTCACAAATTTATCTAAAAATGTTCGAGATTAAGCATTACAAAACAAATCCAATTAGGGTTTTTAAGGAACCACAATTTTGACAAAATTTCTGCGCCTTTTCTCTAGACAGAGAATTTTTCTCCTTTTTGCTCAAGAAATGCCACCAAAAATGAGTTGGGTAAGCTATAAGCAGAGAATTTTTTGGGTTTTAAGCTTTGAGCAGAGCAAGCAGCAGACGGTGATCCTTGAGTATATTAGATTTTGTCAAGTCTACTGTATCCCGTATATTAGCTAGATACGACTTCGTTGTATCTATAATTAATGAATAAGGTTTTTTTCCGTAGAAAATAATGTGAGGTGGGAGTTTTACACGTTTACACGTATTGAATTTCGTGCACCGTTGTCAAATAATTGTAAAACGGGGTCGTTTATCAGTGAACTTGTCTGAAAATAGTAGGTGAGGTCCCTAGCATTTCGCGTGATAAACATTTGTCTCTAACCTAATAAGAGGAACAATCCCATCATTAACTTTTTAGTTTTTTTCCTTTTTTTTTGGAAGTTAAGATTCTTTTGTACAAAAACCGTCACATTAGCACTTTGTGCACATAGTCTGTGATGGTAATCGAGCCAAGCGGCTCGTCGACTCGTACTATAGCGGCCCACGAGTCGGTCAGGCCCATCAAAAAATGAATCCAAGCACGAGTCGAGCAGGCCGGCTCAGTAGGGCAGCCGAGCCTGCTCGGCTTGTTTTTTACTAGCGGTTCGTCTAATATTTTTTTTTTAATTATATAAGGATAGTTAAAAAAAAATTCAAAAAATGTGTGCCTCGCTACAGTACGAGCCGAGTTCGTGAGTTCGTGGGCAACGAGTCGAGCCGGCTCGTTTGCCACCCCTACGCATAGTTCATAATTTCAAGGTCGAAATCATCACGAGACCTTCAAATCGCATTTCCATGCATCTTCCTCCACTCGAATATTGCGTGGCGATTTTACCTCCCTAAAATTATGGAACTTTGTGTATTTCACGTGATAATTTGACAATTCCATGAACACTTTCCATCCAGGCGACCTTGGTTGCCAAGAAAATGAAAAGTTGAGAATAAGATTTGACCTTTTTAGTAGCTTGGAGACCCAAAGTACTCCTCGTGTGAAAGTTTAGGGACTTTTTCTGCTATTTTCCTAAAAATAAGTATACGTTAGTTGATTTTGAAGATTAGGATTAAAAATGGTAATTTAGAGAAATAAGTATTTATTTGTCTTAATAGTAAAATTAGTAAAAGCTAATGATCTAATATTGTATCATGTGAGTAAAGAACATTTACCTATAAAAGAACGTATTTAAGTCCATGTCTGTTTCTCATTATTTTTAAAATATTTTCTATTTTTTATTTTTAACCACAAATTTTTCAATAAAATAATATTACACACAAATTCAAAAATTTTCTTTATTTTTTAACCATACATTCTACATCAATTACTGTTTTAAAATGTATTTTTGGCTAAAAATAGGGCTAAAACAAGCTCTATACTTTTGTATAGGTTTTAAGTCAATTTGCATTGAAATTAGTCAAATTTGAATATTTTTTAGTCAGTGTATTTTAAGTATTTTTTTTAATAGATGACTTTTTTTATTTCAATTACCAAAAAATGAGAGACATATTTGCCATGTTATAAAAGTTTTAACTAAAGTTTTTTTTTTTTTTTTATTACTATGATAAGATTTACATTAATATTTGTACCATGGTGTTACATGTAATTGTATAAAAAATAAAAAGGAAAATTTACAGCTTTCTAAATCTCCTACCAAAATTGGACTTAGAATGATGAAAAAATTACAGTCATCGTCATCGTCATCATCATTGTCATCGTCTATTATTACTTGATAGAGTTATTAGTTTATTATTTTTCGTGCTCAAGTTCCCTAATTTCTATTTTTTAATAACAAAAATGGTTAAGTTGTCATATACTTAGATGAGAATATAAGCAAGAGGATAGCACTGTCTAACCCTAACTCGAATCGTTTGAGACACAAATTTTTTTTATCATAAATCAAATTTGATTTAGAAATCAAAAAAATTACTACGTACTGCCTAGTCATCAACAAGGGAAAATTTCATTTATAAGGTG
>CAIGRO010273400.1:0-22557 GCA_903798355.1 Fraxinus baroniana | reverse complement strand
ATATTTAATAATAAATTGATTTAATAATTCATTAATTATTAATTAAAAATTTTAAAAACCTGATTTGTGAATTTTCAAACTTGTTTTTGTATTTTCGAAAAGGTGTAAAGTAAACACCTTAGAAATGTATTGTTCCCTTACAACGATACTATATGATTTTTGAGTAGCCCAATGAGCTTCCTCAGTCCCATGATCATGCCATTGTTCTACAAGCAGGGTCGACTTCGATAAATGTCAAACCTTATCGCTACTCGTATTTCTAGAAAAATGAGATTGAGAAATTAGTTCGGAACATGCTTGCAGTAGAGATCAACCAACAACCTAGTTGTAGTCCCTTTTTGAGTCCAATTTTATTGGGGAAAAAAGGATGATGGATAGCGATTTTATGTTGATTATCGCGCCCTCAACAAGATTACAGTACCTTGATAGGTTCCGAATTCCGTTGATAGATGAACTATTTGATGAGTGACATGGGTTGTCATATTTTCCAGCTGGACTTGGAATCTGGGTATCATCAGATAAGAATTTTTAGTCATGCTGTTTGGCTTAACTAATGCACCGGCAACTCTTCAGAGTTTGATGAATGAAGTATTCCAACCCCATCTCACAAAATTCGTACTAGTCTTCTTTGACGATATATTGATTTACAGTAGTTCAATGGAGAATCAGCGACATTTAGACACCATTTACAGTGTTTACAGTAGCATCAACCGTATGTGAATGAAAAGAAGTGCACATTTGGTCAGCAACAACTCAAATACCTCGGCCATATTATATCGAGAAAGGGCATGGCTGCATATAGGGCCAAAATTGAAGCAATGTGTAACTGGCCCAAATCCCGCAATCTTCGAAAACTACGTGGTTTCCTTGAGCTCATCGGGTATTACCAGTGTTTTGTTGTAAGCTATGCCAAAATTGCTTGGCTGTTGACGAAGTTACTTAAAAATGATTGGTTCGGTCAGAATGAAAGTTCACAGGCAGCATCCGACAAACTAAAAAAGACAGAGATTCCGATCTTTCCTTTGCCCGACTTTTCGCAAGATTTTGTTGTCAAGATCAATACTTAAGGACATGAGTTGGGGGCGGTGCTAATGCAGAAATAACATCATATCGCCTATTTCAATCAAGTGTTACCTCTGAATGTGCGGTGCAAGTCCGTTAATGAGAGCTATTGTGTTCGTTGTTCAAAAATGGCGTCACTACTTACTGGGTTGACACTTTATTGTGAGAACCGATCAATGAAGCTTGAAATTTCTTCTTGAACAACGCCTAATCAATGAGGATCATTAGAAATGGTTGACAAAACTACTAGGTTTTGACTTTGATATTTAGTATCACCCCGGTCTTGAAAATAGGGCTGCGAATGCACTCTCAAGAATTGAACAAACTTTGAGTTTCTTAACTATTTCTATTCCCAGGGTGCTACAATCGGATGATATTAAGGCAATGACCACGGATGTCGAGTTAAGGAAAATAGTGTTAGGTGTACCATCGAGACAAGTTGCTAAACCGGAGTACTCTTTGGTTGATGGAATTGTGCAATAAGGGCCGGGTAGTATAACCTAAACTTTCTCCATTTGCTGAAGTTATGTTGCAAGAATGTCATGTTACGAGAGTCGGATGCCACTTGGCATTGCTTAAAAACATACAAAAGGATGGCACGAAAGGTGTATGGGGAATGGAATGAAAAAAGATGTTTGGGAATTTGCGGCCGTTGCAGTGTCAACAAAATAAATACATTACATAATCACCCATGGTCTTTTACAACCGCTTCCAGTACCAAAACTTGTAGGCTGACATCTGGCTGGACTTCATTGAGGGGCTACCAAATTCAGACGGTTGAGACACTATTTTGGTGGTAGTGAATCGTTTGAGTAAATACTTATTTCTGTTCTATTGAATAGCATATAAAATTCATCATTGTAGATTGAGCATATCCAAAGTAGAAGCACCATCAACAGTAGTTGACCCATTAGAACTTTAACATCAACAACAGGTACCTATTAGTATCTCAAAAATTGGTCAGCTTGATTTTCGCGTGCATCTCAACAGCCAATTTTGCTTCATGTTTTAAACGGCTCGGTTCAAGGCAACGCAATACCATCTAAAGGGTTTTGAAAATGGTGTACTTTACCTCCATATCTTTTCTCTCTGTACAGAGGCTTTTTCTAGTCTTATCCAAACATCTGAGCAGGAAAATAAAATTCCAGGGTTGCAATGCTCTGGAAGTCTGAACAAGAGTCTAGTCCTTAAGAATCTACTTAGACACGTGAATATGCTTTTTGTTAGAAAATTAATCTTGACAAGTCGGTAATCACCTCAAGTCACAACATGTCAAGTGCCAATGTGCAAGTGGCAAGTGGCAAACACGAAAAATTCAACAGGTTCTAGGATTGGTGGATGCTAGACTGCACAATACATACCTTGGGGTACCGACCGTGGTTAGGAAAAATAAGCGTCGGACAAATAGCCATAAAGGAGAAAATGTGGAATAAAATAAAAGGATGGCGTTGAGGACTTTTCTCAGTAGGAGCACGTAAGATACATTTGTCAAAGATATTCTTCAAGCTAAGCCAACCTATCTTATGACCACTTCTGAGTACCGAAACGTTACACACACATTATGGTACTTAGTAGTTCGATATTGATAGGGCTCCCATGGTGCAAAGAAGATATCGTTGATCAAATGGGAAAATGTTCGATTACCCAAGTGCTTTAGGGGTTTGTGAGTTTGGGACTTCACTTCGTTTAATGAAACACTTGTGACAAAGCAATCAAGGAGATTAATTAATAATGCTCTCTTTAGCGACACGAACCATTGGGAATTTGATTTCTTATCGGCTACAGACAAAAATGTGTCTTACTATTTATGAAAAGCCGTCTTTGGGGTTGTGAATAGATACGGTCATACGGAGGGGGGTAAGATGGAGAGTGAGAAATAGGGATTCAATCCACACCTTTCAAGATAAGTGGATTCCAAGGCTATCATCTTTCCACCCTATTACAGACTATAATACTTTAGCAAGTCGGGTGAGTGGACTAATATTGGTTTTGCGGGTGTGGAACGCAACAATTCTAGAAAATACCATTGAGCTTGTGCCAACAAACTCACTGAACTATTTGGCATCATTAAATTGGGGAATCTAGTTGGTAAAAAGTGGATACAAATTATTACTTAATGAGTGTATAAATAGGATTGGATCAAGTGAGAACTCACCAGCTGAATGGTAGGAACAAATGCCAGAGCTTCGAGTCCCTCTCTAGTCTCTACCCACATTTGACAACTTGCTAAGCCATCAAGTGGGGAATCAAGACAGATGTTTAAATTGTGGCTCCACTAAAACAAGTTCAGATGCTATCTTCTACTTCCCAGGATAAAGAATGTGTGGAAGAGTATGGTATGGAGGAAGGAGACTAAAGGATGCATAGTGCACAATGAACATCACACTCTTAGGAGTTTTTCATGGATACCATGGGATAATTTCGCAAAGATCAGCTGGATCATCTAGATAATTTGTTATGATCTCAACAGGCATGTAGGGGCAAGCTCAAACAGAACCTATATTGGCTAAGAAAGCAAGCCTTATTTGCTGAGTTCAGGGATGCCCATCAGCATGGTTTTCCACAACTTTTCTACTGGAAATGCATACAAGCAATGGCGATGATGACAAAACAGGCATTATGAAACTGAATACTGATGAGGCTAAACAGGGCAGGAATTCCATGGAGGTGGGTAATGGAGTATTAGAATGAATATTATAATATTTAGTTTTCAATTTTGATGAGTATTTTAGGAAACATAATTAGGGTTTAATTTAATAGCTTTTATTATATACTTCCGACTAAGAATAGAATCATTGAATCCCTCTATAAAGGAATCTTATGCTTTATAATAGGACAACCTTTGATAATGAAATAAATTGATATTTCCCTTTGCCCTCAATTCTTCTCTTCTTGCCCCCCATTTCATTCTCTTCTTCTCCCCCTTTCCGTTTCTCCTATAATTGTTCTATTGCATCCTACATCATGGAGGTTGTGGCTCAGGATCATAAAGGCACAGTTATAGCAGCTTGCTCAGACTGTTCAGGGCGAATATTAGCCAGAACATGCCGAGGTCATAGCCCTCAGGGAAGGGCTGTTGTTTGCTAAGATAATGGACTACAGATTTTCATAGCCAAATGTGATGCTTTTCGGGTTGTCCAAGGCCTGAACTCAAACTTTAGTTTGGCGGCAAATGTTTCGATCTTGGATAATATTGTAGCGCGCTTCTTTCTGATGTAGGGTGAAGCTCTTGTCCGTATGTTCCTAGAAATGGGAATTTTGTGGTCCACACTCCACACGCTTGCATCCTTTGCTACTCTAGCCCCAGTGGATATACACTGGGTTGATTGTACTCATATTTATTTCGCATGTTGTTTGTGCCAATTTGCATTAAATGGAAATTATTTTGAGTTCAAGAAAAAAAGGAGTGAATTTAGCCCGTGTTTGGTGGCCATTTAAAAGAAAAAGAAAGAGAGTTTTGAATAATGTTTTAGGAGAATGTGATTAAAAAGTAGAAAAAATGTTTTGCGTTTGCGTACAAAATATTTGTGTGAATGTGTGGTTAAAAATGATCCCGTAGAAAAAAGAGTACGAAAAGAATGGGATTCAAACAAGGGCTTAGTTTTGTTTATAGTGTAGAGGAGACTGAGAGCTATAAGAGATAACACTCCCAAGACATTCAATTTTTCTTGGAGAGCGGTCATGTGTGTGTGTTCAACATTCTGTTTGTTCTGAGATAAACAATCATAATATTCAGAAAAAGGAGGGGAAAAAAAAAGCAAATACCTTTTCGAATCAAAACTGCACAGCCTGGCATTTTTAGCAGTACTCATCCAGCTTCGCGTATTTTAGCATTAGGTGGAGAACCAATGATACTGGCAGGCCCCTTTGCCTGATGAGCTTTGGCATTACCACCTTGCAGTCCAGCTGAGTTCTTAGCCACCATCTCAGTGGCTGAAATCGACTTCTTTATCTATCAACAGAGACATAGGTAAAAAGAAATAAAGGCATCACCAAAAACCAGAAAGAAATCCAACAAGAATTTTATTTACTTAAAACTAACATCTTCAAATTATTTCTTGCACCAATCTGATGACTGTAATACTCCCTGCTCATTACACTTGTAAAAAAAGAAGGAAGAATGAAGAAGCAAAACTTACCGCTGCTAACCGCTCCCTATGAATATCACTTACAAACTGAAAACCACGCGACAGAAGAATCAGGAAAATACAAACAATTTCGCGGTTTAAAAAATAATCTGCGACGTGTGAGGTGAGAACTGCAGAAACAACCAAGACTCCGCCAACACTTAAAATTTATTAAGCTCAAGAAACTCTTTCTACAAAGTAATCAGAGAAACTACTTGCCGGTTTTTTGTAAGTCTTGATCTCATCTCCACCATATCCAGGAAGTGTCATATTCCAGTTTCTTTCTGAATCGAAGTAACAAACAGACGTTTAAGCTCTGAATATTTTCACCACTCAACAAAAAAGCAAACTCCTAGAAACTAACCAAGATTTAGAAGAATGTCCTTGGCTTCTAAGGTAGTGGACTTTCGATGCTTGGCCAATGAACAACCAAATTTTGTAATCTGGTGCAGTAATATTTGAAATGAAAGAGCTTGTTAACGAAACTTAGCCATGAATTTAAGTCATAATGGACTTTATAATTTAAAATTAATACAAAATATAAATGACAATTGCATATAACTAAGCAACACGAGTAGTTTACGAAAAGAATTAAAATCTAGCTACCGATTTTATGTAGAAATATTTCTAAACATTCAAAAATAGAGGACCCCTACAATATGATATCCTTTTTTTTGTTTTTTTTTTTTTTTTGCGTGTGTGTGTGATGGCAGCAAATGTCCTTTTTAACTAATGTCAACTTCCTAGCATCAATTTTACAAGCAGCTTTAAAAGTCTAAAAGATTCTCCTTACTGTCAGTATCATGAACAGAGAATTATTTATGGATGATATGAATTGTCTTTCCTATTTGCTTCCATGAATTCAAGCAATAACAATTACATCAGTATTTGCATATGTTTGACAGCAAGATGAGCTAAGTGTATACACGAAATCAGCAAATCAGAAACGTACAATAATTATTTTTACAAATTCCTATAGAAACGCACAAGCGCTAGCATGAGAGAATTTAACTCACCTAGATAGCTGAGTACACAGAAATAAATTCAGAAATTATTATTTTTGTTTAACAGATGTCTAGCATTTGAAGTTTCCAACTTACAGATTCAACAAAGTCCTCGGCAATGTCCACGAGAATGTCTTCAACTTCGGGATCCAATTTTTCTGATGGATCAATCTGTCAAAAAATGTAAGTGATTCAAACACACTTGAGTAAAAAAGAAATTAAAGAAATTAAAATATATTAACCATGAAAAGATCATAAAAGTCAAGGTGATTAGTAAAGCGAAAGATGCCTCCTTAAAATTTACATACATAGAATTATCCAAAAATTTCAAAGATGCTCAAATTATACAGAATCACCATCAACAGGAGAAATAAGACAGTAGAGTATATAGGCAATCAATCTTCTCTGCTACCATTAAGATGCCAAAATCAAGGCCCCAAAATAAAGAACACAGTTAATAGATCATAGAAGTCACGGTGTACAGTGAAAATTAGAAAATGGTCTCCATGTCCCATGCACTATACATAAGCAAGGTGAGTGGCACAAGCCGTTAAATTCACATAGATGGGTAGGGATGGCAATGGGCCGAGTGGATCCAATTTTTCTGATGGATCAATCTGTCAAAAAATGTAAGTGATTCAAACACACTTGAGTAAAAAAGAAATTAAAGAAATTAAAATATATTAACCATGAAAAGATCATAAAAGTCAAGGTGATTAGTAAAGCGAAAGATACCTCCTTAAAATTTACATACATAGAATTATCCAAAAATTTCAAAGATGCTCAAATTATACAGAATCACCATCAACAGTAGAAATAAGACAGTAGAGTATATAGGCAATCAATCTTCTCCGCTACCATTAAGATGCCAAAATCAAGGCCCCTAAATAAAGAACACAGTTAATAGATCATAGAAGTCACGGTGTACAGTGAAAATTAGAAAATGGTCTCCATGTCCCATGCACTATACATAAGCAAGGTGAGTGGCACAAGCCGTTAAATTCACATAGATGGGTAATGGATTTATCATTTATTCAACTTAAAAAATTTAAACCTTGCTTTAAACTAGCCAAAACTATTATCAAATATAGGAATCTGTCAGTCTAGTATACTCGGCCAATCTCCACTACCTTAAGATGTCACGGTTAGGTCACTGGTATAGAAACTTAATCAACGGCGCTTATTTACCAGCTTTAAATTGTTTGCATGAGATGGGACATTACCCAACAAGGCTAACTTGCAGCCGTTACCACAGATTAAGAACTGTTGGGTTTCCCTCGTGAGACAGCAGGAATTAGAAATAGAACTAATGATGAACTGTGACAAATTTTAAAGAAGTGTGATACTTGAATTACAGAAAATTGGGTCTGCCACAGAAGTTGAATTAAGGACCATAAACCATAGATTCTTAACCCTGTGCATGACAAATTTTACTTTCAATGTCCACTGCATTCAAAACTCTGCTTATGTTTTTTGCATAGTTTATTCCAAGAATGAATAAAGGAGGATGGTTGCGGTAGCTAGTGTAAACCTAGTCACGTTTTATGACATGAATCTTAGTGCAGAAGAAACTGTCACAATAGATTCTGCACACATAAATTTTACATTTCAAAGATAAATGAAACTACTAAGCAATTTACATTAGCCCCTAACGATTTCAACAAGCAGAGCACGATACGTCCAACCTAGTACCCAAGCTCAAATATCACATATCACAAAACAGACAACAACAAACTACACTTTTTTACCAATAAATTGGTCTCTTACATGAATTCTTCTTCGCTTGTTCATTACTAGATCTACTTAGAGATATAAAGCAACCAAGTAATTAGCAACTAAACACCCCTCCCCTTTCTCCATTAAAAATCAAGTCACACTCATGAACGGGTCAAAATAGAACATGACCCAGCCAGCGGGGCTCCCTTAATTTTCTCAGTCAGCACTACCTCCACCTGTTGGTATATATTTTCATTTATCATCTTATCCATCTTAGTGTGATGATCATGTAAATCTCAAATCCGGACATTTCGGTTCTTCCAATTATGTGGTACCAACTATTAGTTTTAATTTTTAAACAAGTTTCTTTTGAAGTANAGCCAGCGGGGCTCCCTTAATTTTCTCAGTCAGCACTACCTCCACCTGTTGGTATATATTTTCATTTATCATCTTATCCATCTTAGTGTGATGATCATGTAAATCTCAAATCCGGACATTTCGGTTCTTCCAATTATGTGGTACCAACTATTAGTTTTAATTTTTAAACAAGTTTCTTTTGAAGTAGATATCTAATGGAACAACCACCCTTTTTTTTATTATGAATCTACAATCAAGAAGTACTGGATTCTCTTTTGGATAGGCTCTAAAAGAAGAATGTAGGGAATGACTCCTTTGATGGGTGTCGCAATGGTTCTATTTGCAGTATTTTTATCCATTATTTTGGAGAATGGACATCTATCTTAGCATCCTTATCTCAATTACATTTATCTAGTGAATATTTTGACATTTACCAGCTCAACACAAAGAGCCATAAAGCATGGTTGGTCAAATGTTCTAATAGAACTTGATTTTTAACCATAATAGAATCTTCCTATCAAATAGAATTCCAGTAGCACTTCATTATTTCATCCTACCAACTCTAATCATATACATTACGTCCTCTTTAATCCCTCCTTTTTCAATAATTGGATGGAGGTACCTAAAACAATCACTTCTAGCACTGTCATCAGCATAGATGAATATTTCAGTAATATTGGAAGGACGAAACAAAAATGATTATAGAAAAATGGAGTGCTCAGAATAATATATTTGTAGCTGCATTTAACCACCAAAAACAGAGTGAACCAATGCAATTCTTTGCATATAACTGAAAAGGTAGATTGGTTTCAGGACAGAAACCTTCTGAAGAAAATGCCAGGGGATATGAACCTGATCTTATTTCTGTAAATTTAGTTAATTTAGTATGATTTATATACATAATGACTAGAAGCATGAACATGTCTCAAAAGCTAGAAAAATAGTAGAAGACAACATTTAGGATGTCAGACACCACATGCCAAGAAGAAGATAATAAAAAATGACAGCACAACCAACACGATTAGCAGACAAATAGAAATGGTAGTAAAATTTACATGCAATCATAAGCATTAGTTAAATACAGTCTTGATTCAATATAGAAGGGTCAAAAGAACATCAACTTGAAAAGTTCCACGTAAGATTGTGAGAATATGCAAATGTCTATATGCTCACCTGACTCACAAGCTCTTGGATGCTTCTCTTGCTAACTATCCGAGTACTAAATTCCTCAGTGTCTGCAGTAACTGATTTATTTGAGGATCCAGGCTGGACTGCACTGGACTGTAGCATTGAGAGAGAAGGTCTTAGGGTTCCCAATCCCTGACCCCGTGCAATCTGTTGTTGATTAGATAATGGCTGCTGCATCCTGGAAGGTGGGAATTGTTGCCCATAATTTTCTTGTGCAAGCCCTGAGTGTTGTGCCGATGTTGTTTGCTGCTGTAGTGAGGTAGTGATGGATCGTAGCTGAGGAATGTGGGATCTTTGCTGCAATGACTGGGAGCTGGCCTGGGGTCGAAGTGATGGTGTTGGCAAAGGGGGCTTTCCTTGGGTTCCAGAAGACAGCCATAGCTGATTCTGGGACTGTGAACTTTGGGAACTACCGGGCGATGACAATCCAGGAGATCCCAAAGATGGAACTCTGAGCATACCATGCCCTTGGAAATTCTGAGTGAACAAGGATCAAAATATTTACCATTAAACATATAGATGAAAACAAACATACATAATTTGAAACCTTCAATCAGCATACTCATGTGAACTTTCAGCTTTTAAAAGCATCTACTTCATTAAATATATGGTTGATAATGCAAGAGGACAACTAATGTAATGAATTCATCAGTACATCTTTATCAATAGTTGTCTTTAAAGAGAATCAAGTATGTACACTAAATAGAAAGGGGTGGACAGAAGAACTATGATATTTCATAGAATATGAAACCACCCCAAGGCTTGGGGCACTTTACAGATGCAATAAAACAACAGAAGAGAACAGAGAGATGGTCACTATACTCTTAGAACAGTGTTCCAAGCATAGATATAACAATGAAAAAGGTATACTAAAATTGAATATCAATACATGCATATAAACACCTCAAGCATCCAAAATTTGCTCAAGTATTTCGTAGATCATCCACGCATATAATTGACATCTCGCAAGCACAAAGAATACTTTATTTTCAAGATTCAGACTTATACAAAGTATATTCTGGTAGAAGGAAGCAGAGAATATGATGCTCTAAAAAGCAATCAATCGTAAGGAACTATATCTGCTAACATGTTCAACTCAGAAGTCTAAAAGTGCATTATTGTTCAGAAGGTACTAAGTGCTGTCATAATTCATGATAATAGGTGCTTTTTCTGAATAAGCAATGGTCTATGCAAGCAGGTGTTGTTATGCAAACGGCTAGGATAAAGCACAAATTACCAGTTTCACATCCATCAATTCATAACCACACTGCAATCTGTTTTTCCTTTCCATTAATTGAGGCACACATTGTGAAGCCAAGATTAATTAAAGATGTGTAAAGTTGGTTTCACATTCTTCAAAGCACAAGGCCATAAAAATAAACAACTGGTAAAAGTCAAAGTTGCAAGCTCAACACTTGTCAGAGTAAAGAAGATAATCTTCTCCATTTTTTCATGGCCAAATTTATGTTGCGTGGCTAACAAATATGTCCTCGCACATCTGTGTCATACATTTGCCAACAACTTCATACCTCAACTGAATAAATGGCCAGCAATATCACTACAATATAAGGAGGGGTCTGGGGTTGGAACTGGAGATAGTAAAGGAGAATCTGGCTGCAATTATCAACTGTGAACTAGCATCCTCTAGATCACGCAGTAAACAAACCAATTTGATAAAGACAAATGCAGCATATGTTTATCACCTCGCTACAAATAAAAAATGCATACCATTAATAAGCATCCCCTAAATAGGTAGTTGATTTGTGTGGCCAACAATAGCTACCCTACCGACTTTCAATACTGTTCCACAATTTCAAAGACTTCCATGATTTCCCTAGTTCTCAAGTAAAATCATTGGAATTTGGATAGTAACTTTAAGCAGTACTTCAGTCTTCATAATCATGTTCAGGAAGATGTCACATACTTGTAAGAAATTACAAAAACATAGACATGCTAAGCATACTCAGAGAAATATTGTATTCCATTTAAAATTAAATCCCTTAACTACCAACCGGTGTAGTAGGGGACTGGGAACTTGAGCTAGTCTGTGGCCTAAGAGATGATTGACCAGGCCTCAACTGATGTGCAGTAATGCCTCCCGGCCGCATTGCTGAAGTTGTACCCAGGGATCCGGTCATCCCAATTCCTTGTATAGATTGCCTCACCTACAAATCCAATCTACAATTAAACAGCTACCCAACTCCGCAATGCAGAAATGACTGTAATTCCATACTACATACACATTGATGAATTACATTTTTACACCATAATAAAAATATTTATGAATTCATATCAGAATTTCGCTCAAAGAGAATAAAAAATGACCTGAGATTGTTGACCATAAGAAGGGGGATTAAGTGAGGAAAAGGAGGTCGGGGGAGTCGATGACGTGGCGGGGTGTTGGGAAGGGACACCAATGGCCATGCTACCTCTTTGAGCGGGCGGCACAGAAATCGAAGAAGCTGGACTGGAGGTAGAAGGAACGGGAGGCGGGGGAAGAGAAAAGTGAGAATAAGTTGAGGATGGCTGTTGCCATGGTCTGGTATTGAAGGATGGTCTTGTTTGGGAAGTGGCAGTTTGGGAATGTGGGGTGATAGGGGGTTTAGGGGTGGAAGTGGGGTTAGGGTTTGACGAGGAAGTGGTGACAGTTGGCGTTGGTGGGAGGGATGGAGTGAGAACTGAAGAGGAGGGGGAGGAGGAGGTGGTAGCCGGTGGTGGTGGCGGCGTTTGTGCGGGTTGCAGCTGCTGTTCCGCCGGTTGTGGCGTGGACGGCGTTTGCTCCATCGCAAGATCCGGGTTTAGGGGTAGAAAATATTTCGTGGAGATAAATAGTAAGGTGAATTTTGGGCAGCGGGGTAAGGTGGCCAATGGTAGTTACAGAGTTGGCTAGCGCTATCATAGGATTGGTTCATGCTGACCAAGCGAGTCAAGCACGAACTAGATTGCCGTTATACAGTGCTTGTGTTAGAGAGGGAGCCTTTATTTTTTTTGGGTAATTATATTACCACTACAAAATTGATTTTCTACACCACATTATAACTACATCACAATTAAAATATATTTTCAATAAATACACCACAATGAAATTACAATTATACTTATAATCTAATAAAAACTAAAAAAAAAAATGTGGTGTATTCATCCCAATATTACTCCTCCTTTAAACATTTTCACTGATCCTAAAACATGAATTTGTTGTATCTCCATGTTAAATGCAATGGAGTCACTACTTGAGAATATTCATAGCTTTTCTAATTGCTTTTAACAAAATTTTAATTGTAATATTATGTTGTATTTTTTAAAGAAAATATATCTCTAACTCCGTTCTCCACATTATCTCTGCAGTTCAAGCACCCGATGATATTTTCAATTTCCAATAGCCACTCGAGAATTTTTCTTGATTATTTAGGGTTTTTCTATGCTTCCTGTATCCATTGATGATCTGCTTCATTTTGTGAATTCTATGAAAACACGTACTTTGGCTGCAGTCTAATTCAGTTGGAAAAATATTGGGTAGTGAAGGACTTTGCTACTTCATTTCTATCGTTGGGCACAATTGCTTGTGAGTGTAGTTTTTTGAGGGTTTTACTTCAAATGTTTGAAAATTGCTCAAGTTTTGATATCGAGACTAGTTAATTGCGTTTATTTAGAGGTTTTAGAGAAAGAGAATTAGGGGAAAATGGGATATGAGATTGGGTTTTACACTGGAACGGAATTTAACTTGGAACCTAAATGGTTGATCGACTCGAAAATTCTATTTGTTGGTCCAAAGATCGGAGAAGGTGCTCATGCCAAAGGTGCATAGTCCATTCTCGCTGTTAAAGAAAACAATATTTTCTCGTGAGAAATGACTATGCAGAGGTGAAGCCAAAGAAGTGGAAAAAGAAATGAGATGTTAAGAAAAAAAAATTAGGTTTTATATTTGTGGTGTGGTGTAATAATAATTTATTTAATTAAAAAATATATTAAAACCCTAATTATATAATTCTACTTAAGAATATTTAAGTAAATAAGAATAAATAAGAAATTTGTGGTGTAGTAAATTTTGTAGTTGTAATATAATTACCTTTTTTTTTTTAACACTACATTGAATAAAATTACCAATTTCCCCCTTCACGTAAAATTCATTAAGCCCCATTTGAGCCACATTATTTTTTTCATTCTTATTCTTCTACTCATTTTCAACAACATATTTTTCAATAAAAAAAATATTTTTCATCACATAAATAATTTTTTTTTTCTTTTTCATTCACATATTCTCCATTAAATTAACTAAAAATGCATTATTAAAACAAAAATGTGCACCAAACGAGAACCAAGTAATGACAATTCCTTATGTATGATTCCTGTGTGGTCATGATACTGCACAACTAGGTCCCACAGGCCCTTATAAAGGGCCAAAAATGTTTTAACTTTGACCAAAATGCCTCCCAAGCAATGGCTAAGTTAGACATTTCAAAATGTATCAAAATCTGTGTTATTTATTATTTAAGTTGTTTTTAAAGTCAATTTATAAAAAGATGGCATCTCACAACAATGTCAAGCTTGATGTATGTGTAGCAAATTTTGGTAATTTTTTTAGGTTCAACTCGATTTGATTCGTCCTACTATATTGTTGGTCAAAGGTTGAGGTTGTCCCGATTTGTCTCATAAAAAAGTAGGATTAATATCATCATTGATATGATCTGACTCGAACTATCACAAGTTGACCTAGTAATTACAATTTGTTGAGCAAGAATGGCTCAGCTTAATCCCCAAACTCGATTCGAATCACTAGACGAGCTCAACAAAACAAGCTCGCTCTACTCACCCAACGACTTGCCATTAGTGGCGTGATGCTTGGGTAGTATAATGTCCAGAGTAGAGATGGCACATCCCGCCGCGCAACCCGCCCCACCTTAGATGGGGCGGGGTGGGTTCAGGGTGCGGGCTTGCCCCATTTCCTGTCCCGTTTATATTTTTTTTTTCAAAAATTTCTAATTAACTATTTTTTTTAAATCTGTAATAATTATTATTTTTTTATTCTTCACGGGGCGGGTTCTGGCACTTCGGAGTGGGGCACCTCCGCCCCGCCCCACCAACCCATTGGTGTGGGGTTTTTTCGCCCCATTCGGGGTGGGGCAGCGCCGGGGCGGGGTGGGACGGGGCGAATTTTTTTGCCATCACTAATTCAGAGATAAACACGCATTACTTTATTTAGAAACCTCCAAATTAATATAGCTGTAAAATTGTATTGCAATCCTAAGTTGGTAAGATTTCCAAAATACATTACCAGCCTAGCAAAAGTTTATGCCTCACATCTCGACACAACTTTTTTGTGTAGTCCAGTTGTATGACCTCCTTCTTTGCACTCAATTTGTTGCAAATGTATCTCATAAGCCTGGAGGTGTCCCAAACACAAGAAAACGTAAAAATTAAAAAAATCAATAGAATTTAGCTCCCCGGGGCGTAGCTCAATAGTACAAAGGACAGGAGTGAGGTAGTTTCACTGCGCTGGCAGCTGTAATGTGAGGGTTCGATTCCTGCCTCTAACAAGGTTTAGAATTAGACTCTTTGTGAGTACCAGTATGACAGCTCTTGTACCCTGACTTACTAAGGTACATTCCACGATTTACCTCCTCCATAATGCTCTAGAGGTAGGGTGGTGGGGGACCCTCAAGGTTGGGGTTCAACATTTAAAAAATCAATAGAATTTCTACTCAAAGTGTCACGAATACAATAACGAACATAAATAAAAGAATGTTTGAAAAGTGTTTATAAACAATTTTGTTTATAGATAGATAAAATTCATTGGTAAATATATGGATCGTACTTATAATGACAAAATGTGTAGATAGAAAGTATTTGGAATATTTATAAGATATGAGCTAAACATAGGCTAAGTGTAGATTTACACGCTCAATTTTCAAGCAAATAAATGATATGTACGGAGTTATGCCCAAAATTGAAGTGTTTTTATCATCTGCCAAACTTGTTAATTGCTTATTTCAGATTATAATTTAGAATAAACCAAAATTAATATCTCCAACCTCGTTTTTGTATCTATCCCAACCTCAGCTTTCAATAATTAACATTGTTTGTCCACACAAAATATTTTCAATTAAAAAATGATATTTATATTCGCCCTACAGTTTTCATTAACTTTAGCACATTTTAATTGCAATAAAAGTCTTTAATTTTCTCATTTTTTGCATTTATGTATTTAACTTTTTTCCTTCTCATTCTTATCTTTAACCTTTCAGCACATTTGGTGTAACGACTCATAACTAAACTCGCTTCTTAAATGAGCAATAAATTGCATAAATAACACACTATTATAGAAAATAAAGAGTACAAGCTAGATTTTCACTTCACACTAATTTTCAAAGGATATATTACATGACTAAAGCCGCAAAGGAGGGGTCTCTTAGTTGCTGGCAGTTCAAAAGTTGTGGATTCAATTCGTGGGGCTTTTGGAAGGCAAGCTCTCTCCTGAACGGCATGATTTTATCCTAGAGGGCAAGGTACAACATGTGTTGACTCGCTCGACACTTTGACAGATCAATGGGAGGGGCTCTTGGACCTTGGCCAGTTGGGGGGTACATCCCGCTGTTTACCTGGTCTGTGTTTTGAGGGGCAAAAGCGTAGACCCCAAAATTAGTTGTTGGAGGTGGGCACCTGTGTTAAAAAAAAAATAATAATAAATAAATAAATAAATTCTGACCTATATTTTCATCCAAAAATTAAGAGGATTAGGTAGCATTACATAGAGTTGCCAAATCAAAACTAGCAAAAATAGACAACTTTCTTCTCTCATTTTCCTACATTCTTAGCCAGCTTAATCACAAAAAATGATGGCTTCCATTTTCTTGCATTAAGTGATACGGATCTCCATTATTTTAATATTGTTAGTCATAGTACTATAACTGACCATAACAGTAACAGTAAATATTTGAATATGTGTCTACCTCCTCTTGATAGTATGACCATATGTCGAGAACTAATGTCCAATGGAACTCTTCACCGTCGCAGTAATGGTCCAACTATCATTTCTATACTACGTAATTACTCCATTGTTACCTTGAAGTGGTGGGGAAAAAGCATAATGAGTATAGCAAGCTTGCAAATTGTTCGCTTGACGCAGAAAATTCGAAATAGTAACAAAATATTTGTTGCCATAATGTCATCGCAATGCATATATATTCGCTAAAAATAAAAACGGACGACAAGCCAGTTTGTCACAACGATTATTCCAATAAAATTTTTGCAAGATAAATATTTGTTGCGAATATTATTTGAATGGTATAACCTTTTTACCTATTCTATTTTGCATCAACACGTACTTGTAGTAATATATCTTTAATAACAAGTCATATTTGTCGTTAAATTTATTTTACAATACATTTGATATGTTGCATAATATATTTTAAGATATTCAACGGTCGTGGTACAATTTATGTAACAAATGATGTTTGTAATTAAATGTATTTTGCAATATAGAAAGTTTGGCATGTCATCATTTGTGCAACGATGCATAGTAGTTGTTACCTAAAATATTTGTGATTATTTATATATGTAGCACAATATTTTTATTTCTTGCATCACAGTAGAATTGTTAATACCATGGGCTAATCCAGAAATTTAGAACGTAGTGGCTAAAATTTAAGAAAGTCGATATAATAAACTCTTAACATTTTCGTTATATGTAGAAATAGAAACAACAATTTATTATTTTGCCGACAAGACAACAACATGTAGTGAGATCGGGGCGTTGACTTACCGAGGAAAGTAAATTGCAACCTCTTCTTCTTCTTCCACAGCAGATTGGAGCTTCACAAATTTCACAAACTCCATAGATATGTTACTGCTTCCATACACATTTTCCAAAACTCCACAGTAAAGCAAACAGGAGAAGTGGAGAACATGCTGCTTGGGGATAAGTCACAACAAACCATTTTATGTTGCCGTTAACCTATTGTCATTCTCTATGACATTTTTGGTGCTACCGAAATGGTAGAGAAATAATTAATTCCATCCAAGTTGTCACCAAAAAGAGTTAAACTTGTATCCAAGGACACTGCACACCATTCTTCAAGGCTACATATATATGCATCAGATCTAGTGTCTTAGTTACAGAGTAATACTCTGTCCCTTGGTTGAACAAATGACCTTAATAACTAGCCTTAATGGATCCAAATTACTGAACAAAAATGGAAGAAAGAAAAACTCTTCAACAATGCTTGTAATATAGTAGCGACTGATCCAAGCTCACTTCGTGTTAAAACAAAGAACATTCAATTTCTTGATATGTATCGTGTGTTTAAACATAAGCACGAAGAGAAGCGCATGCCATTAGACATAAGACCATGAATAAAAATAAACACTGAAGTCATATATAAACAAGTATAATTTTTCTTTGATATGCATCGAAACTGCATGCTAATGAACACGAAGGATCCTCGACCCCCCATAAGGGTCTATTTCTTTCTCCTAGATATCAAATTAAAAGTAAGGTTGTGAAATGTTAGAAAGATGGTAACCACCAATTCAATGGCAGATCAGTCTTGAACACAATAGAAGCAAGATTCACCAGGAAGTGAAAATACAAGAAACTATGCTTTATTCCTAATGGCTACATAAATTCTTTCTCCCCAGTCACCACTTTATTCAAAATTCAATATATGAATTTTGATCAACTTTCCCTCTTTTAGCATTCTACAAGAATGTTACTGCTTTTACAAATGGGACATTCTTTAGGTTACTACAAGACACTCCCACACCATCTAAGTTGGTAGTTTATAAGCTCTTTTCTTATTTAGGTTGTCCTAGAATTATTTTCATATAGGTTGATATAGACTATCATTGTGAATGAGAAATTGAATAAAGAAATCCATTCTTAGGAATTCTTACACTAACACAATTATTTCACATCCATTAATTGCTGATATATTTTCCAATTGAAAAATTATTAGCAGTTGAACACGAACCCCGCAATCAAAAAATAATATAGGGTATGTTTGATCCACGTTATTTTGGAAGAATGTATTTTGAAATAGTACTTTGATGGAGAATGTGCGGCTGAAGAAGAATGAAAAGTTATTGATGTGATAAAAAATATTATTTTATTGAAAAATGTGCGGTTGAAAATGAGTATAAAAATAAAAATGAAAATTTTAATGTGTACCAAATAGGGAAAAAAAACACTTTTAATTGAAAACCCATAGAAAGGTGAAAAAATAAATAAATTAAGGCTAGACTCAAGATCAGAAATTAAATGCACGCTTCGCACCAATACAATAACTTATATCCAAAAAATTATCAACATAGTTCTAAGGTCAATTTGAGTTGTTACCCTCATCAACCTCGTGAACTCAGCATGTGACCACGATTATCATTTTATGAACCGTTAAAAATAAATTACTAAACAAACTCCACAGTCAAACTCTTTGGGAGGATGATCAAAATGGCATACTTCTTTACATGAAAATGACGAAAGTTGATATGTGCTTGGTATATTGTTTTAGTTAAAATAGGAATTCGATTTTTTATTGTTTGTTTCTTAGTAGAATAGGATTTGCGTTGCTTTATGTATTATAGAAATTGTTTATAGTTTACGAATATGATTAGTTAAATCATATCTTATAAATAAGAACTTCTCTATGATTGTGAATTTTCATAGCCTTTGTTTGGGTTTCCTTTCAAAACTATAAGTTAACAGAAATGAGTGGCGGATAATTTGTGAGTTCTACAAAAGTTTAATTAACATTAGTGTTAGACTTTGAAAATCAACATTTTAGAGAAATAATAATAATAATAATAATAATAATAATAAATGAAATGAAACCCAAAGTCATATGGTGGAAGATATCACTACTCTTCATCTTATTATGTTTTTCTAGCTGCTATATGCATCCTTTGAACAAAGATCTTGGGAGTAAATGGAGGAATTAGTCCCAATTCTCAACAAGTGGTATCAAAGCTCATGATTCAAACTTTGTGATTATACTGAAGGTGATGACAAGTTCAAAATTTGAGATGGAGCCATAGTGATGGACTAGCATCAAGGTAAAAATGTGGTGGTGATCAAGTCAACGCAAATGTAGAATTGTGGTGATGGAGTTACATTGAATGAGTGACACCGAGGTGGGGGTTGTGTTAAGCGAGTCACATAGATGTGAAATTGTGAGATTTGAGTCACGTAGGAAAAGGTCTTCTTTAACTGCTAATGATTTTGAAGTGGCTAAGACAGATTTTATGGCTACTAGGGAGTTAAATTGCAAAGTAGGTTTGATGAACTTTGAATTTGGTTGTCTAGTGTAATTAATTGGTAATGGTGGCACAGAAAATGCTAATTGTATTAATAGGGGTGGCTGTCGGACGCCCACTCAATAGGGAGCGTCGAATGTCCATTATGGACACCCTTATGGGTACAATTATGTACCCATAGCACAACCCATGGTAGCACATTCTGGTAAAAGGAGTGCAGAGATGGAAGTCAACGCGTGCTGTGATTGGAGGATTTGGGTCGTGGTGAAGATTGTTTGGCTTGACCCAAATTTGTTAAAGAAGAGAAATTCTACCATAGAAAACAAAATAGAATTCTTGTTTGACAACAAAAGAGAGGGAAAAAAAATTAATGAAAGAAGTGTCTTATGGTAGAAGAAAAATAATATTTTAAGAATTGTGCTGGACATCGTGGTGACATGAATACGGTTAAAGAATTACATGTATCCAAAATTTTTAAGAATCTAATGCGGACATCGTTGAAACTTAAACTTTATTGTTAGTGGACTTTATCATTTATGTTTTCTATTATTAGGCTTGTAGTAGTGGATTGGTCCAAACACATCACTTAGCTAGGTTTTTACTATTTATATGGTTTTGACATTATGATTTGGATATTTGATGAATTGAAATGACCAATGCCAACGTGTTTTTCCCTTTCCCTTGATTCTTCCCTTCTCCTGGTCTTCTTCTTTTCTTCGTTTGGCTTCGTCTGCTTTCTTCTTCTTTCTCTTCTATTGTTCTTTTAGTTTGATAATTAATTATCTGTTCATCCTACATCAAATTTGGTATCAGAGCCAAACCTGGTTTCTTGGTTGAAATTGCATGCGGGTTTCCTTGTTCTTAAGGCCTTGCTTGACCCGCATTATTATCTCATTAAAATAAAAAATATGACCGTTATCCATTAAATCAACATTTAAATTCAAATTTTCTATTTTTTGTGTGGCCCTAATAAAGGCTATATTTTTCATTCTCATTTACAATAAATTGGCTCAAACAGGGGCTAATCGAATTTACTACTCCAATCCCACAAACCAGTACCCACTATATATCTTCACAAAATCGGACAAAACACATAATCACAATCATGCCAACTCCCCGACCAAATACACAATCGTCGACACGTTCACCCACTCCAAAGCACTATTGTCGATTACAACCAAACAACTAATAGCAGACAACTTCCACCACAGCCGTCGGCCATTAAACACCGCCCAAGACTGCAAACCCGTCACGACCACCATACCACCACCACAAACCCGGCATAGTCTACGCATAAAACCGAAACCAACATACTGTCAACTGAAACCCACAAAAAAAAACCTCAACGTGTTCCAAGATTCCCCGCCACCTTCACATACGACATAATCCTCCACAACCACCGTCCACTGTTGCTGCTACCCCTCAACCTATAAAACCCTCGCTTACAATCGGCTAAACCCACCTTTATATACCTCCAGCAGCCACACTCCACGCAACAGCCACAATTCTCCGCCACCACCCCGTCTCTTCCACAACTTACCCATACCAACGCAACGATAGAAGTCGAGAACGCCAACAACCCCCATTCTCGTCGGCAGCCACTTTCTCACAATCAACTGTAATAGATTTGGGCCTAAGGTATATTTGGTAAACAATACAACTATTGTCACATTTGGGCTGAAGTGTGATTTGTAATTTGGGCCCCTACTACTTATTATATAGGCCTCCATATTTTGGGCCTCAATTGTGGCATGGATTTTTGTTTAAGAATAGGTTAACTTGATTGTCACGTGGGCTCAGTTTTGAGCCCTATTTTAGTAATTTATTTTTAGAAAAAAAAGGTGCAAATAAAAAATATATTTTCTAACATATTTTTGTGGGTACCTCTTTAATTTATTGGTTGATTTAGTTATTTCAGCAAACAAACGAGAAGTTACTATTTCTTTGTCTTTGGAGATCAATTACTTGGTGTTCAAATACTTCGATGAACAATAGGGAAGCTACTATTTCTTTGTCTTTAGTTTATATTACTATTTCGTCTTAAAATTGCATCAATTAAATTTTTGTGCTGCTGTTATTTTAATCTTTACCTACAATTTACGCCCCGAAAATCCCTAATCTTGTTATATTTTCACTTTTATCCTCCTTATTTTACGAAATTCAGTTGCTGACTAGTATTTGACCTTTGCTTTATTATTTTATATAGCTCGTCACTAAATCCCTAATATTGTTATATTTCCACTTTTATACTCCTTATTTCATGAGATTCAGTTGCTAATTGTGTTTGACCTTTGCTTTATTATTTTACATAGATCAACAGTAATAACTTGTCATATTAGATTTACATAATCCCAAAAGAAAATAAAAATAAAATAATAATAATAATAATAATAATAATAATAAATTGATCAGGTCGTCACTTTCAATTTTAAAATGAGTTGTTTATTGATCTCTCCATACACTTCATTTCGTTCATTGCATGTAGTTGCATAGTGGTCGTTTTGTCGAATCTAGCTCCACTACACTTCATTTAGCTAGTAGTATATTGCATGCAGTTGCCTAGTGGTCGTCTTGTCATATCTCGTTCCAATAACCGGACCATGGACTCATCCCAATTTGTTACCTTCACCGGACAATTAGCACAACTTGCCACTAACCAACAATAGTTCCAAACTCAAACTGAGATGACTGTTACTCTTGAAGAGGGTAGGAGCCTAACTGCTAGTCTGAACAATTTTAAACAAATCCTCATTCGACTAATGTTGATAATTCTGAAGTGTCTTATAATAGACAAAATCGTTGTCGACAAGGTGATCAAAAATATTTTCAACAAGACCATAGGGATGGGGATTGGGTTC
>CAIGRO010273341.1:2995-14307 GCA_903798355.1 Fraxinus baroniana | reverse complement strand
TTAACAAAAACTTAAAAAGGTCAGTTGATGAAAGTCAGTTTGGAAAACCTCCCATGAAATCTTGACATTTGAGAAGATTCAATGGAGTCAAAATCCATCAACATGTTGACGAGGACTATTCATAGCTCTTCTGAAGACATTATAACCAATACAATTAGCAAATTTTTTATATCCATGTCTTAGAGTTTGTTTAAGACCATACAAACTCATTTGAAATCTGCACACCATTTTCTTCATTTTCTGTATTTAGAAATCTTATGTCTGCATCATGTAAATTTCTTCCTCCAATTCATCGCGAAAAAATGTTGTCTTTACATCCAATTGCTCTAGGTACAAGTCTCCCCTTACAACTAATCCAAGTACTACTCTAATTGTCGTTAATTTCACCACATGAGAAAAAAATCTCAGTGTAGTTGATGTCTTCTTTCCGTTGAAATCCCTTTATAACCATTTTTGTTTTATATTGTTTGCTACTATCAAATTCTCTGAACCGCTAAACCCATTTATTTGGTAAGACATTCTTTTCTTTTGATAACTTTATCAATTGCTATGTCTGATTGGACAATAATGAGTCCATCTTATACAACATAGCTAACTCTCACTTGATTGATTTATCAACATGTACAGTTTCATTATAACTTTTTGATTTACCTCTATGAAGTTAATAGAACATGAGTTCTAGTAGTTTTGCGAATCTTTTAGGTTGAGCCATAGGAATGTTATTATGTATGACTTTATTTTCTCGATTTTCACCATCAGCATTCTCTAACTTAATAACTGAGAGATCTATCAACATGATCAGCTCAAGGTTTTCAGCTCCAATACTTGAATCTTTTAGGTTTATTCCCAAACTTGTACTTATACAAAACGCTTTCAATAAAGATCACATCTTTCCTTTTGATAAACTTTCGAGTTTTGATTATCTAACATCAATAGCGAAACTCACTATCATCGTACCAATAAAGAAAAATCATTTAGATTTGATGTCAAACTTGCTTCTCATAGTAACATGAATGTATATAACATAACTAAGTGTTCGTTTGATTTGGCGGAATTTTCCCTGGTTCCTACTTCCACTTTTTGACTGTTTGATAGGCTAAATTTTCTACGGAAAACATTTTCCACCTTTTTTTAAGCAATGACAACCAATTCTATCAACTATTGTAATTTCAGCTAGAAAATTATACCAATCAAACACAATTAATTACTATTCTCAGTAAAACAAATTTTAGGCAATTCAATTCCCAGTAAAACATTTTCTTTCCACCCATTTTCCACCTTTACAATCAAACGGACCCTAAAATTAAATTGAGGTTTCATGACTTAATTGAAATTAAATTAAATTTTAACAATTTAATTGAGAAAAATTAAAATTTAACACTTTTAAGTGAAAATTTATTAAAAGTTCAGCTACTACAAATAAAATTCACTCGAGACTACATGAGTCAAAATTTTGTGCGCCTAGTATTCAAATAGAGCGCACCATATACAAAAATGTCACAATCGAATGCCACTAATCTTCAAAACTAATTTATCTAAATATCTAATTATGCTAATCTTTATCCAAAAGCAATTGAAATATCTGAAAATTTTGCAAACAACAGAACATATTCAGAAATATATATATACGCACACAAGCGTCCACATTATTTTTTTCATTTTTTCTCTTCTACTAATTTTTAACCATACATTTTTCAATAAAATAATAATTTTCATCAAATCGATAACTTTTCCTTTTTTTTCAATTACGTATTCTTTGTTAATAAAAAAAATGTATTATTTTAAAAATAATGGCTAAATTTCAAATAGACAAAAAACCAGTCTTTGGTCTGCTGCTCGTTCTCCAATCACGACTATAACCCCTACCCCGCTTACCACCCTTCGCCCAGCAGCAACGTCGACCGATCTCTCCGCCTTACCTCCACCTCCGATGACTCTATTTGCTATCTCAAGACGAAAGGGTAAGTCCCTCTCCAACACACGCACATTCATGCTTATGTGTGTATCTATGTGTATATGTGCATTTCTAGAATTATATTAGTCTCTGGGTTTTAATTTTTCGGATTATCATGTTTTTTGTTACGGCTTTTATGTTGAAGGGTGATCGGCCCTATAAGGATAATCGTATTAAATTTTGTTTAGGCGTATTTTAGATTTTGGGTTTTTCCTATTTTCCGTAATTTTGTTCAAGAGTTTGCGTAATCTGCATAGTTGTTTGTTTACATACTTGGTATACCTTGGTTTTCAGGTTATCGAATTGAAATTTTAGTTATTAGGCACTAGCTCTGAAGTCTGAACCCATATCAATGACTACTAAAATATCTTGAAAATAGCTAATCATGTGGCCGGCTGTGGTGCACAGCATGTTTGATCAATGTAATGGAATGAGCAGTTCTGATCAGAAAATTGGTCGGAACCTATTGAATTTATAGTTTTCCTAATTTCTTCTCTAGTGGAGTGTTGAAAATAAATTCATAAATGGTTGTCAATGGAGTTGAGTTTAGGCGAGGAATCTACAAATTATTGATTAATTTAGATTTTCTTATGAGTTCTTGGTTTTGATAGTGTACAAATATGGGGTTCACTTTTCCACTTTTGTATGTGAGTCATTTATATGTTCAGAATTTCTATTTGGATCGAGGAGGATCAGTATACTGTTTGGTCTTACATGGTGACTTCAGATAGCACAAAAATATGTGTGGCTGTGTCTGTATGCATGTAATTTGTGTGTTTATGGAAAGGAGTTGATTGGTAGATCATTTGGTTGAAGTAATTGTTGTAAAAGACTATGAAAGACATGGTTAGTTGTTTAGATGAATGCTATTTTCCCTATTGCTAATTTGGGAGTTTGAATTCTTTCCAGGTTTATCTCCACTTTAAAGTTCTTTTAAATTGCTACAGATGAAAGTTCAGAAACACATTATGTATTAAAATATGGAAGTGATGAAATTCATTTTTTCTTTTTTTATTTTGGGGGGTGGGGATGCTTTATCCCCTGGATGCCTCTTTTCTCATTGGTGCTGCTCATGGAACTTAATTATTTGGGACACTGATTTACTGACGTCGAGTGGTTTTTGAGGATACCATAATAACATGTAGCTAACAAACACCGCGTTACACAGTAATATGGATTTCACCTGCTTTGAATTTTAAACATCTGCAGTTTTATATGTTTTTGAAGAATTAGCACCATTTGGTAACTTTATGAAGCTATAAGCATTGAAGTTATCTTTTACAGGCTTGTACATTCAAATGGGGGCCGCTAGTCCTGAATGAGCATGACAAGGAAAGAAGTCGATGTTGTCATCTTGAATAATTAGGATAGTGTCATCAATTTGGATTTATTTGAACTTTAAATTGTTTGGAAATGATGAGATTATATTTGGTAAAATGTTATAGAAAACTTGAATATAATTTCGTGGAGAGCTGGGAGATTATTCAAACATCTGCAAAAATTGGGGGGAAAAAAAAAAAGAAAAAAAAAAGAGAGCAAGCAATATCACTAGTAGTTACCAGCCACTTGTATGGATGGATCTCTTTGCATGTCAGAAATATTGAGTCCTTGCATCTCTTTATCCATTATGATGTCGTCGAAAGATATATTGACAAATTCATAATGCAGGCTGATTTCTTCCGCTGGGTTTTAATTTGATTCCTGGATCATCTGCTCTTCAAATCCTGGGACACCTTCTTTGTTAGATATCTCTTTTCATCCATAATCTCTCAATTTTGTTTGGGAATTAATATGCAGAATCTGTCCAAGAATACTTCTTTGAGACTGACATCCCAGAAGTCTATTCGTCATCTGGGATTATGTTCTCAAATAGCAACTGGACAGCAAACATCCCCAGTTGTCTTTCCAGAAAAGCGTAGTAGAGGGAAGACCGTAACACGTGGTGAAATCACTATCAACAATGATGATTGTAAGAAAGCCAGAAGGGAGGAACAAAAGATTGACATTGGGGATGAACAGTCTAATTTACTAGGATATGAAGTGTTTTCTGGGAAACTGGCTTTGGACAAAAGGAAATCTAATAAGAATGCTGACATACCAGTTTCAACAGAGATTGCAAGCCAGGATGCTGTTGATGCTAAATTGACAAGCAAGGCACTAGTCTGTGGTTCTCAGATGTTGCGCCTAGAAGATGTTATTTCGGTAAATTCCTTACAATTACTTTTTATTTCGCCCGAATTTTTGCCTCTTTTTTCCAATTTGGTCCCAATGTCTAGTTATCTTTGGCAGGTATCATACTGTGTTGGTCTAAGACATTTTACTGTGCATGCTTATCCCTTTAGAAAAGGTTTTATCAAAAGCCGGAGAAGTCAGAAAGACTACCGTTTCTTAGCTTCTACCTCAGAATATGCACTTCAGTGGGTTAATTCATTTGCAGATCAGCAGTGCTATGTGAATTGCCTACCTCATCCTATGGCTTCTAAGAAGCAGGGTTCAGATTTGATTTTCAATGAATTTCCTCCCGAATCTGTTATAAGGTGCAAGAGTCCACCAAAAATGCTTGTAATTTTAAATCCTCGGTCTGGACGTGGACGTTCAACTAAAGTTTTTCATGGCATGGCTGAACCCATATTCAAAGTAAGCTGCTACTGTAATTTACTGTTTAACTACACGAAGGGTTTCCATTAAATGGTTTTTTTGATATAAAGTGTGCTATATTATCTCATTGTAAATTTTATTAAAATGTGCAATGTGAACTATTGGTTCATGATACTCTCACATACCCTGGACTTAAATATGCGAAGCAGTTTCACTGGCCACTTTGGTATATCAAATAGGTTAGCAGTATCACTAGTTTGTGGATGCTGGGTGAGTATGCAAGAGTGCCTCCTTAGATAGTTGTGCAATCATTGCATGAGCATCTAAAAATTAATAGAATTGTTTTCTTATGATATAAGTTTTAAGCTTTAAACTTGATTACATTGCTTTCTTCCATGTCTTGATCCTCGTATAGAGACAATGGAGAGATTTTACTTTTTCAGATATGGGTTTCCAAACACAGAGCTCTGACTTGGAGATTCTTAATATGCATATTCTGGACATTAATGTGCTAACTGAGACTTCTCCTATGATCTGCATGCATTCAGGCACCGTTCTCACTGTTAGGGGATAAATTGTGTGACTATGATATCAATGTGGAGAACCTAGATGGCTTTTATTATCCTGTCATATTTTTCTTCATTGGGCATAACCTTCTTTTAGGGTTTTAAATTGGGAGAAGATGCTTCAGTAGTGGGTGCCATGGTATTAATGTCTTTAACACTCCTTTTTTCCTTGTTCCTCTTATTAGATTTTATGCTGACTCTTGACATCAAATTTATGTAGTTAGGGAGAGGAGGCATTAACTTGCTTTTGTAGTGGGTGCCATGGTACTCCTTTCCCGCAATGAATTTCAATGTAAAACCTTAACATCAAGATATGCTACTATAATGCATCAAAATATTTATTCTTATAAACAAGAGAAAATTATAGGGGGAACTAGGTTAAGTAGTGTTCAGATTTACTTGGACTAAGGGAAGAATACCAATATTGGAAGGTTTCTCGTTTGAAATTTGGAAAATGTTTGCTAATGAAACCTAATAATCAAAGTTTCTGTGCAAGGCTTTTCTTCATTTGCTTATCTGCTAATATGTGCTCCGAAATACAAAAGTGGAGGAAAGAATTTCTGGTTCGCTAATGTGACCTTATGACATAAGATTTAAGAATTAGTTATTTATTGATGAAATAGAATGCTCCGAAATAAAAAAGTGGAGGAAAGCATTTCTGGTTCGCTAATGTGACCTTATGACATAAGATTTAAGAATTAGTTATTTATTGATGAAATAGAATGCTAATGTTTCATTATCGGACTAAAAAATCATATTAATGAGCAAATTAATCTTCTCTGAATTCATTTTTCTGATATTTCATTGGTAGTCCTCCATGCAGTGACATCTTTTCTCACCTGAAGAAATCCCAAGAGGAGCAAAATGAATGCAAATACTTTGCTGCTTCTTTTGGAGTTTGACCAAACAAAATTGTTTCATTTGGTTTCCTCGTTCTATTGCAAAACTTATTTTTAGCCATATACATGGTTCGTATGGCCCCTCTATATGAAATAAAGAATGCACAAGAGGCCATTGATTCCATCACAGAGATGGAAAAATAAATGAAAGGAACATAACGTATGGATGAACAGTATATGGTTGCACAATTTGCATAAACTTTAATTATTTGGTTTATGTTATGAAGCATGGAATTTGAAGATGTATGTTCAAGAGGAATCCAATAAGCTGTTTGACTACCTAATTCTGTCCTGATTTGTGCAGGATTAATGTAGCCACCACCAAATAAGTGTGAGATTTATTTTTATTTTTTTATTTTTTTCTAATTAGTTTACTTAGAGTATGTTACTTGTCTCAGATTTCTGTAGAATGATGTTAGGGTTGATAGTCATAGGTGGATTGCTGAACTTGTTTTGCAACATTTATTTGTCTCAAGTAGCTAGCCCACGTTTTTATGGTAGGAGGTAGGATTAAATTAGTGTTTCCTTGATGTGCTATTTTACAGCTTGCTGGGTTTGAGTTAGAGGTAGTCAAAACAACTTCTGCTGGTCATGCCAGAAATCTCGCAGCCAGTGTTGATTTCATTACATGTCCCAATGGTATTTTTTGTCCCTTTTCTCTTTGTAATAAGCATTTGATCTAGTTTAACTGATGCATTTGACTATCCACTCGACGTTTTATGTACTTGTAGGTATTATATGTGTTGGAGGTGATGGAATCGTAAATGAGGTTAGCAGAAATCAGATATCGTTCATCCTTGCTCATTTATATTCCATGAATGAGGGGAATACTTTGTGCAAATATATCATAGTTCTTTGGTGCTGGAATTTCTTTTGATGCTACCAAACTGATTGCAGTTTGTTTATTGGTCTTTAAACCATAGCTTGATACTCATTTTCATTGATGAATGTACATTTTGAACTTTTAGAATTCTCAACTTGTGTTGTGTTTGCTTGATAGCCCTTACTAGTGTGAGAGGATTGCCCATTTTATTTCCATGTTGTGGCAGTGGCCTTAAGTTTTGGTTTTCAGCATGTTTCCCTGGCGTGCTTGGATCTTTTGCAATTGACACGCTATCTTGGATCCTCTCTCCTCCCTTATCTGTGTTTGAACCGTTATCCAATCACTAATCATTATCTTCAACTCTTAAACTTGAATTGAATCTTCCTTCTTTAAATGTTTGTGCAACAACTTCCTAGATGGTAAGAAATAAAATGACTTTCCTGTCTCCGGTTCCATTCAATATAATAACCTGGGCATCACCATGGAATTGTTGACTTCTCAAGTCTTATGAAAAATAGGAGGCTTGAGTTTTTTGTTTTTTAATCAAAACACCATCAAAGCCTAAGCAGGATTTTCATGTCTCCACCTAGATCCAATGTGGGGTGGTGGTGTGGATGTTATGAGGACCCTTACCATATTTTACTAATATGAAATCTAAGTAAATAACATTTCCATGTAAATATAATTTCCCTCAACCGTTGATGAAGAATTTGGGAAATTAGAACTATTCAAGAAACTTAAGGCCATTAAATATTTTGGAGGCAGTCTTATAAAGGTAGTTTTGAGGTGTTGGTATTTTAAGAAATTTTGATAGGTGGGATTGCGAATTCTAAATGAAGACAAGGACAATGAGAAGGGCAAAGATGCCAAAAAATGGAGAGGCCAAATGAAGGACGAAAGGAGGGAAGGAACACCAATAAAACTGAGCGCAGAAATCTGAAGTGCTATGAAACCATATTGGTCGAACCAGTTCATTGCTCTGATGTGAAATAGTTAAGACTACTCATCCAAGAGGATCATAATCTACAACTGTCAGATCATAATTAAATCTGATCTTAATCTTAGGCAAATCTGTTTTCATCATAGTCTTAGGTAACTATATGCAATCCCGAGTCTTTAGAAATCTATCAATTTCCTATAGAGTGACAAGTGAAAATTGTTAGCTAAGTCATTCTAAGTGGAGGTCATTATGATATTAAACAATAACCTTGCTTTCATTGGAATCATTACCTATCAAGCAGTAGTAAGTCTTTGGTTCTGAACGTTTCTCCATCATTGTCTTCCGCAGAATTTTTAGCTTTAGTAACAAGAGCAACAATGTTTGTTCTTTTGTCCATCAAAAAGTTATTAGGTCTCGTGATTTCTGTTCAGTCATCACCATTGTCTTTCCTATCCTTATAGGTGTTTGAATTGCATGTCTGTTATCTTTTTCATGCTGTACTTGAGGCCTGATACTGACATGATCATGAGGTGTTAATTTGGTGAAAATAATTTCTTCATGATTGCGGTTGGTTATGCTGATGATGTTCATGAATCTATTGTCACTATCTCCAAGTATAGTACAATCTTTTCCTTTTGTTTTAAGTATTGCAAATTGTTACATGGTTCTATTGAAATGCAGGTTTTGAATGGTTTACTCAGCAGAGACAACCAAAAAGAAGCAATTTCAATTCCAATTGGAATTATACCCGCAGGTTCTGATAATTCTTTAGTGTGGACTGTTCTTGGGCTCAGAGATCCGGTTTCTGCAGCAATTTCCATAGTTAAGGTACTTGTTTCTTTTAGTTCCATGTCCTTTTTGTGGATCTGTAATACTGAATTTTGAGGCAAATCATTGTTTGAGCCCCATTTTTCAAAACTCTATTTTTCTCCAAACTCATTTTCAACCCCTCTCTCCAATAAAATAATTTTGCACGTAAACCCAAAATTTTCCCTACTTTTTAACCACACAATCTCCCAAAAATCACTATTACAAAATCTATTTTTCTCCAAAAATGGGGCTCAGACAAGGGCAATATTTGCTAATATAGGCCATTTTCATTTTTTCTCCTTCCTAGAATTCATCTTTCAAATGTTCAAGGAAAACTGTCTTGAAATAAAAATATATGCTTCTTATAAAATGCCTATCAAACCCAAATATTGGTTAAAGAAAGTTATTTGCTCAAGAATTGAGTTTCTATATGTATAGAGTTTTGTTTATATTTGTTGAAGTGGGACATCTTACTTTCTTGTTCTTTTTCAACCAAAAGCATTCTGTATCAGTATAAGGAGTAGACATACAAAATCTCACGGCTCAAGTTACCTTCTTCTTTGGAGTCCATGAGTTTTTTAACTCGCAAGACTAATGTGTGTCATCCAATTGGCCCAAGGCAATTTTACATTGCCATGTAAGCTCTGAGGCGGACCTTTAATTTCCTTCTGAGAAAAGTCTGGGTGTGGCACATAGGTGACAACCATGGGTTGAAGTACCTATAAACAGCTTAATTTGACTTCTGGCAGCTACATATACTGCAAAAATTAAGCTCTTTATCTTACCTTATATTGAGAAATTTATACTTCATCTATGAAATTGCTGCTAAAAAATATCTCCCAAGATGCGGAAATATATTTTGTAATTTTGTTAGGTCTTGTATAATTTATTTTCATTTCTTGCCTTCATTTCTATGGAACTTCATCTTTCTGGGCTGTATATCATATGAAGTAATTATAATACATCAAGAATAGGACTAAGGAGGATGAATTGATATTTTAAAATATCGTAGAATTGAAGATTTGCACGACTTTGAAGGCCAAAGATGTAGGATTTATGCATTCCATATAGTTACGAGGGAAGTAGAGTGGTAGACCAATCTACATAAGAATTACTGAATATATTGGGTAGGGACTTTCGTATCTCTAGCAATTGAAGATATTGTCAAAGTGCTTGATGCTACACTTTTTCTATTAATTAAAGTGTGAGTAAACTTGAATAACTTTTCCTGACTCACTTCATGTTCTGTTTGTCTAAACAATTACTAGAAAGATATTTAATTAAAGGTCTATTCTAGAAGAACGATGACCCCACAGTTGATGGTTTTTAACTCGATCCTGCTCCATAAACAAAAATGGGGAAGAAATCTGAGTAACTTGACAAATATTGAGGATTTTTAAACACCGACTTGAGTTGTATTGGGCCAATATACCTGTGAATTATAACTGGTGCCCTGAAGGCCATTCTTTTAAATCTTCTTACAATCCCACCTATGTGTAAACTTTGTACTTATTTGAAAGCTCAGCATCTGTGAACAGGAATTTTTCTATTCTCAAATTAGCAAATCCATTCACTTGATTGCACTTTTATTGTTGTAAAGTACCGTCACACTTGACTTTTCAGATGTTGCTTTTGTTGTTTTCAGGGAGGTCTTACTGCCACTGATGTATTTGCCACGGAGTGGGTCAACACTGGGGCTATTCACTTCGGGACGACGGTTACATACTTCGGATTTATTAGTGATGGTAATTTTAGTTGCCGCAACTTATGTCGGATTAATTTCAGATTCAAATCATCACTAAGAAAACATAGACACGATGCCCATCAATTCTAATTCTAAAAGCTAATGTTTGAAGTTTGTTTCTGATTTGGCTGGACCTGATCATTCTTATTATCGAAATATTAAAATCTTTTGTGTCAGATATTTGTCGAACTGTATTGAATACTTCTCTGACACTGAACTATATGATATAGAATAAGAGTCAAATGTACTTCTCTTAAAATATAATAGAAATTATTGTAGTATGTTAATTATTGTAGCACATCAACATGTTACCAAAGCTAGGTGTAAACTTTGTAAGATTATTAATAGAGAAGACAAAGGACCTTCAATAGCATCTCAAGATATATTTATTCAATGTTATAAATTACCTGTATTAGATACTTATACTCAAAAAAGCATTTTTCTAATTTTTAGGAGCGACCACAAATACAAAATTTGTTAAATGTGTTAAGTGTGTGTAATAACTACCTCAAATAGGTCCGAAAATGCATTTCTATCTTCTTTATTTATTTATTTTATGTTACGGATCATTTGTCCATAGAATAATAAAACAGATGAGACTATTAATATTTCTTTATTAGAAAAGTGTTTTATGGCTTGTAAATTTTTTTCTGTTTAGAGAAAGTGGGCTTTAAGTTCTTAGGAAGAGCTGTACAAGGCAGCTCACATACAGGTCTTGTGTCTATGATTCAAAATTGAAACGTTATGCATCCGGAATGTGGACGTACCTGCCAGCCGGCGTTGTAACCAGGTCCATATACCTGCCACCTAGTGGTGGCAACGAGCCGAGCCCGAGCTTTTTTAGGCCGAGCTTTTTTTGGCCCGAGTCGAGCCGAGCCCGGCCAAAAAAATTGAGGCTCGGCCCGAGCTTAGCTGGCCGACCCGAGCCGGCTCGGGTTTTATTTTATTTTTATGTCAAATTTACATTTTTTACTTAAA
>CAIGRO010273339.1:8952-26890 GCA_903798355.1 Fraxinus baroniana | reverse complement strand
AGAACCAACTTACAAATGTATCCACTAAAAGAGAATTTTATGGGTGAAGATGAGATCGTAGGGCCGGAGTCGGAGGTTGCGAAGTGCGAAGTGCCGGAGGCGAAGGCTTCAGCGTGTGGTGTGAAGTGAAATGGAGGATGGAGTTGTCAAAGAGAACATGGGAACGAGGTTAAATTTTTTGGATTGGGCCGGACGTTGGTCTTGGGACGTTTAAGATGGGTATAATATATTGGTCATGATTTTGGGCTTCTCACTTGGCTGGAACTTAGCATATAACTAAAAAAAAAAATGAGCCCAAAATTTAGGATGCCTCCGGCGATGGGAGCACGCGATAGCCCTTCCGCCGCCGCCGCTTGGTACCACCATCAACCACACATCATCACCGTTAGGTTTCCCCGAACATCAATACAGAAATGAGATCAAAGATGTATTTCCGAATTGGTCATTTTTAAGTGGCTCGATGGAGCTTATGGCTGTCCCCAAAAGGAAGGTAGTTTTTTAGTTTGTTCTGAAGATTTTATTTTTCTAATATAAGTCACTGAGAGTAATCAGTTTATTTCAGGCATCACTTTTTAGCTATTTTATTTTCTTTTTTATGATAGCTCCGAATTTGGATTGTATTATGCTGTATTGTAGTTTTTTCTTCGTAAGGGTTTAGGGTTTAGTTAATTGTATTTTTGTTAATGGCGTTTGTATTATTGTCTCTTGCATTCATTTAATTTTTTTCTCGAATTTGGGTTTTTCCCCTGGTTTTGGTGGTAGAATTGCTTGATTGTGATGAAATTTCTCCAGTAGTATATTGATTTGGAGAATACGGCTGTCGTCAATCTCTAATTTAACTTTTCAATTTCTGTGTGTTTTTACTTCTATAAACTGGAAGAAAAGAAAAAATAAGATATTATTTTTGTGTTTCGGTTTCTTCCATTCCTCATTTGATTATGACCTCGTCATTTCAAACTTTTTAAATAGTTTGGCTTATGGTTTTTAGTTAAATGTATATCGAAATATGAGTTTCAAAGTTTATGAAGTTATCCAGAATTTCAGGTTCAACTCGTTGAATTCTACTTCTGTGATTCTTCCTTTGCCTTCTCTTGCACTTGGAACCAACATAGAAAGCTTAAGATGTGAGTTTGGAGCGTTTGGGTCGTGAATAGTTGCTAGGAGTTGAGAAAAGGCTGATAGAGAAAAGTTAAAACTAGCAGCATGTGGTGGCTTTTGCTTGAGGTGCCTGTTTGTGGTGAAAATCTGATTTTATACCCATCTTTGCAAGTCCAAATCAGATGTTTCCAACATATATTAACCTAATTACATCCTATCTTAATGTCTATAATATCTCTAGAAGATATTCAAACATTTATAAGATTGTATCAAAGAGGTAGATGCATGTCAAGTTCATTCATGTAGACTCCACATACAAGACTACCCCAAAAAAAAAAAAAACTACTGAAAAAATGCATTACAAATACTTTAATGTGTCTATAGAATAGTGGTGTCCAAGGTCTCATGGCTTCTGTTAGGGCATTCATATACAGGTGGTAAGTGGTACAGGTGATAGATGGTACACGAACTATTTAATGTAGATAGTACTTTTTCAAGTCTCATCCTTTATGGTCCTTTAGCATATAGGATGGCTATAGAGTAAACCATTTTTTATTCTATTTTGGTGCATTTGAGAGCCTTGCAGTTTATAGCACCTGCTAGGTTGTTGGCGATTAGACTCCTAAGAGTCAGGTGAGTCTAAAAGTATTGTGAACCCCCAAAAATCCATGCAAAAATGTCCTCTCCTAATACATCTAATCCTCCACAGAGCTATGGGTTTACCTACTCATTTTTTGTATTCATCGCCATTTTGAGGCCCAAAAGGTCCAAAGAAGTTAATTATTTGATGACATGTTAGTGCTTCCCTTTTATGCATTTTGAGTACTCATTGACAAATGCTTTGTGCAGGTTTCTCCACACAAGAGAGGCATTAGGAATGGACCAAAGGCTCTGAAACCTGTCCCAGTGATCATCCGTTGCAAGTAAGGGTTTTGCTTGCAATTCTTGCATTTTGATAATTTATAAACTCATTTTTTTTTATAGTTTAATATCAGTACAAGAAAATCTTTTTACCTAGTAATCTCTTTAAAGGAAACCCCTTTATGTTCATTGTCTAACAACCAAATCCTGAACAAGAAAATATGCTGCCCCATGTCCAAAGTATATGGGAAGATAAAGTTTTTTCAAGTGTGAACATGATATTTCTGTCTTGTCATGATCATGCAGTGAATTATTTTCAAGATGACAATGTTAAAATATGAAATTTGATTGGTAAAATGTTGCTATCTCTATATAAAACAAAGAAAGGAAGTAAAACCAAATGATCATGTATTATGATGTGGTGACCTATTTGGAGTGTATAGTTTATGGGAGGTCAACTTGGACTTTGTTTGAATGCAAAAGAGTTGTATTGATATTTTCCCCAACATTCTGTAGGAGGAATTGATTGGAAAATCCGATATTTTGAGCCACTGAGCGCTTGTAATGTGTTATATTTTGCATAGGGTGTTGATGCATTTTTAAGTACATCTTAAGAGGGTTTGCGGGTTTGCCATAAACATTAATAAACTTAATACACTGGGTTCTTAGTCATTTTCAGAGATAGTAGTTAATAATCATGAAACTTTTTATTAATTGATAATCGCACAGTTTTAACATAACCTATCTTCCTCGTAGTACTAACTCTTTGCTTGCTACATTAAATAGAAAAGTCTAAGATATTGTTTTTAAAGTGTTGGCAATGAAAGAATTGAGGATCAAAATTGACCAAGACAGGATGCTTATGTATGTGGTAGATTCTATAATGTCCATGTGCACGTGTTGAAGTTGATTCGTGTGTCATTCAATTACAAATCCTCCTGGAAACACAGAGGACAAGCTCTTTTAACTTAGAAAGAAATTGCATTAACGTCCTTTTTAGTTTCGAATTTTTTGGGTCATTCAAGACTGTGATTGGCAATGCTAGAAACGAGAAAAACTTATGTCTCACTATATTTGTTCACTGAGTTAAACTACAGCATGTGGCAAACTCTATAAATGTTGTATTTTGGCAGGGTATGCGGTCGAGTTAAGCTGCCACACTTCTTCTGTTGCAGTGGGATTAAACCAAACCCGAGTGAACATACTGGTTAAACCAATTTGTTATTTGTGGAATTTTGTGGCTTGATGATTTACGTAGAATGAGTTCTCGCGTGTTAGAAACATGGAAATCTGGACTGTGTTGTTTAAATTTTATATTTCACCAAATGGAAGCTTAATGCATCAACCGTGGGGTTAATTACCATTGTTGTAACTTGTAAGAAGCTTCTTTAGTTTCTCCTTTCTATTTTCCCACCTTCCGAAAACTGTTAAATAGAGCAAATTACATAAATATTCTTTGTGGTAATTGACTATTATAGAAACGCTTCTTAACGTTTGTTATCTATTGCACGTGTAGTTCGTTCGTTCGTTGTACAAATTTTCGATTAGAGATGGCAAAATGTTTCAAAAAACATTGTGGAGACCCCAATTCCGAATTCATAGCACCATCAATAAAACGAAGATGCAAAGACTTTTCTTTGAAAAACTATTGTCACACGATATTTTTTTTCTATTAATGATGCCATAATTTAATTGTACGTAGATTTTTAATTTTTGCTCAATATAATCATTGTCCCAACATTTGAGAACAATGTATAATTCCTACATATAAGAATTACATTTTAAAATTAACAAACTTGTCAAATTATTTCAAAATGTAAATGTTAATTCCAATTAATAATGTACATAGAATATATGATTAACTGGAATTAATTATTCCCACCCTATGGAGCCATCTCACTCAACCTGTCTTGAAATTACACCCCTTCCCAGGAACCCTACCCTACTCCACTTAGTGATGGCAAAAAAATCTGTCCCACCCCAAATGGGACGAAAAAAATCCGTCCTGACGGGTTGGTGGTGTGGAGCGGGACGGGCATGGGGTGTCCCGCCCAGAAGTACCTCAAACCCGTCACATGAAGAATAAAGAAAAATAATTAATTACAAATTAAAAAAAAATAGTTAACAGTAAATTTTTTTAAAAAAAATAATCATAAACGGGATAGGAAATGGGACAAGCCCGCGCCCCGCCCCGCCCCGCCCAGCCCCTTTTAAGGTGGGGCGGGGTGGGTGTGGAAGTGGCAGGGCTGGACGGGGTGGAGGTGCCTTGCCTCGAACCCGCCTCATTGTCGTCTCTAACTCCACTCTACCCCAACTTGTAAAACATTTTCAAAAATTAATTTCTTTTATGGAGATTACCCCCACCCCCACGCCAACCTTAACCTTTTAAAAAATTCAAAAAATTTAAATTTTTTTTGGAGATTACACTCCACCCCTCACGGAAGCGCTCCAAATTCGTGACTAATTGTATTATTTGTTACCAGATTTTTTTTTATGACAAGACGTGTTATATATAGTGACTAACTGTGACCAAATTTGTTCTAAGTGTGACTGTATGTAATCATTTAATTTATGGTTGTGTGTAATCAAGTCACTAACATGTGTTATTTATGAGTAATTGTGACCAAAATCATTTTCAATGTGATTAAACATGACCAAATATGTTTTCAGTGTATCTGTCTGTGATCAGATCGATCTTAATTGTGATGGTATGTGATCAAATTATAATCAGTCACAATCAACACGGAATCGATCACAAGCAGTTACAAATCACAAATTTTTTAGATTGAAACTTTCTTATCGGGAATGATCGACAGGGCTAACGCGGCACCCGCATGGCCATATTTTTTTTTTTTTTCTTTTTTTCATCTTCCAATGAAAATGTGCCATGTTATGTACTTGTATCATTTGTCTATGTGTATAGCTTTCTAAATCCCAATAAAATCTTTCTTTATTTATAATTTGCGTTTATGCCCTTGTTGGTACTCATTATTTTCAAAACATATTTTTGTCTCTTATTTTTAACCACACATTGTTCAATAAAATAATATTATATGCAAATTCAAATTTTTTTTTTTCACTTTCTAATCATATATTCTCCATCAAATCAATATTTCAAGCTGTATTTTATTTTGCAAAAATTGGACTACATGTTCTAAAATACTTTTCTTCTGCTTATAAAGTTTATATGTTTTCCCGTTAAAGGTGAGTTTTCTCTCTAGATATTTCAATTTCTTTGCCAAATGTATACGTGATAATAAAATGTGTATGTGTATGTGTACGTTGTGTTATGGCTTTAATGATGATTCTGTGTATTTTTTATTTTTTTTTTAGGGCATCTAATTTGGTGAAAATCTTTGTAAGAGCTATAAATCTATTTTGTATATGTATGAATTTTAAGCTAGCTGTATGTTGCATTCCGCTAAACTAATCATAGCCTCAGTTTCTGACTGGTTTTCAAGGTTTTTGTTCCATTTTTTTTTAAGTGAATAGTTTTTAGTAACATTGTTTAAACTGGTGGAAAGTTGTACGGTGATTCCTACCAATTTGAGTAGTTTCTTAGTAAGTAGCATGTTTTAATGGTGGATTCTTCACATTTAAAAGATTAAAATCTCAACAGGTAAGTGTTTGAATGCTGCTAAGGGATGCATTATTCAAATTCCATTTATCCCAATTAATTGTTGCGCATTGCAAACAATTTGTACTGGGAATGGAAGCATTTTATATTTAACTGCATTTGGAGCTGCTTTCTTTACCGATTACTTTTGTGCTGGTTTATGTCGATGTTGCTATGTTATAAGGCATCATATATAAGGAAATACATGGCTTACATTTAAATTAGTATTCTTGATAGTTCATGTTTCTTCAAGAACTTTTTCCTTGATGCTATGAATATTAAGCAAAGCGACACAGAAATGAGCCAGTAGTTTAGGATCTTACTAAGGAATGGTTCATGTTATTTGAAGCACATCAGAAGCAAAGTTAAGGGAAACCTGGAAACTTGACCTATAAGATTACGAGAAAAGGAATGCAGATATGAAATTTGGGAAGGAGTTCGAGAAGCAAAAAGTTCCAACGTGGACAGAAGCCTGTGTAGACTATAATGGACTGAAACGAATATTACAAGAATTACGCCAAATCAAGCAAAGTAATCTACCTCCAGTGTCCATGATTGGAATAGAATAGTTCACAAATTGTGTAGTAATAATAACACCAATCCTATAACAAGTATAGACTTTCATTTAATTTGAGGCTTGAATAGTTCATTTACATGCAGGGGCAAGTCAAATGGATATGAGAATTGGAGTTGAAATGAGTTGCAATCAGCAAGGACCTGACTCTCCTAGTGGTAACGCAGTTATAATCATGATATTTCATCATTACTTTCACTAACTAATTTTTTATCTTTGCAGTTCAAAGCTTGCTGATTCTCAGTGGTAGAGAAAATGAATTTAATACCAGAAATGGAATTGAGATGCCAAGGAAATGAATCTGATATCCATTCTGAATACGATAGTGCTACTGTGCCACACTATATTGGTGCTTCAATTGATGAGGCCAATTCCAGCAAATGCAAAACAACTCAGTTAGAAATCCTTGATTGAGTTAAGATTTCCAATAATTGTGAAAGTCCAATATCAACAATTAAAGGAGTTTTCAAGGACTCCGANAGTGCTACTGTGCCACACTATATTGGTGCTTCAATAGATGAGGCCAATTCCAGCAAATGCAAAACAACTCAGTTAGAAATCCTTGATTGAGTTAAGATTTCCAATAATTGTGAAAGTCCAATATCAACAATTAAAGGAGTTTTCAAGGACTCCGAAGAGAAGGATTTAAGTTTTAATAAAGAGGAGCTTAAAGAAGTTGAGGAAAGGCTGAAACGTGTTTTTGTTGAGTTCTATCACAAGCTTCGCCTTCTAAAAAACTACAGGTAGTGTCTAGCAAAAATGTGTGTACGAATTATTCTCTTTCAAAAAATTTAACCTTCTGCTTTATATTATTTTGTACTCATTGTTTTCTAAAATTAAAAAACTGAAGCAAATGTGAAAAGCTTGCTTGATATTATTCATTTGTTCAGCTGCCGCGCAGCCACATTTATAACAACACAATGTAAGCAAAATACATACTGGAAGCTTCTAGAATTAGTTTGCCAAGTGGCCTAACTGAATTGAGTAGCACTCCTGAAAACTAGGAGCTGCCAACGAGTATGTTCAGGTCGGTTGAAATATTCTAACACCCCCTTCAAGGTGGAGTGTGTTTTTACCACTCCAAGCTTGTCCCTAAGGAAGATGAATCTTGAGTGAGTGAGAGGCTTTGTTAGCAAACTGTTGTTTGATCTGAGGATGGTACATAATGAATTTCAAGTTCTCCTTTTAGAACCTTATCCCTGACAAAGTGTACATCGAGCTCAATGTGCTTGGTACGTACATGGTAAACCGGATTGGATGCCAAGGCACTTGCACCGAGATTGTCGCACCAAATTCTTGGAACACATTGCTGTGATATTCCCAATTCATTCATCAAGGATTGAATCCAGGCAATTTCTGATGCGCTATGAGCTAGAGCCCTGTATTCAGCCTTAGTGCTTGATCTGGCCACAATGTACTGCGTATTGGAACACCAGGAAATCAAGTTTTCTCCAAGATAAACACAATATCCTGTAGTTGACCTCCTATCATCAGGGCAGGATACCCAATCAGAATCTGCAAAGGCTGTTATGTCAAGGTTATCATTTTTGGTTATGACAATCCCAAGATTCAGAGTACCGTTTAGATATCTAAACACCCTCGTGAGCATTTTCCAGTGAACATCAGTTGGATCTTGGAGGAACTGACTTAATCTATTAACAGAATAAGTAATGTCTGGCCTTATATGGGTGAGGTACTGGAGACCGCCAATTGCACTCCTGTACAAGGTGGTATCTTTCATAGCTTGTCCTTCAGATTTAGAGATCAGTTTGCCAGCTGCCATTGGGGTCAAACTTAGTTTTAAATGTTCATAGCTGAATTTCTTTAGTAGGTCCAAAGCATATCTGGTTTGAGTTAGGTACAAGCCAGTTTTGTCTCTATGAACTTGTATTCCCAAAAATTGACTAAGGTTTCCCATATCTTTGAGAGCAAAATAGGTATTCAAATCATCAATGAACTTTTGTAGTCTTTGGTTGTTGTTGCTAGTTATCACTATGTCATCTACATAGACTAGTGCAAACAGGACTTCTTTTCCGCTCTTCAGGAAGAACAAGGAGTTATCCGCCTTTGATTGTTTAAAATTCCATTCAAGCAATGTGTTCTTTAATTTTTCATGCCAGGCTCTTGGTGCCTGTCTTAACCCATAAAGAGCTTTATCTAATTTGCATACAAAGTCAGGCTTTTCTGTATCTATGAATCTTTGTGGCTAATTCATGTAAACCACTTCATTTAGCTTGTCGTTCAAGAAGGCGTTGTTCACATCTATTTGCCTGATGTCCCAATCCTTAGCCACAGCCAGTGTTAGTATAATCTTCAGTGTTGATGCCTTAACCACAAGGCTGAAAGTCTCTACAAAGTCTATTCCAGGTGTCTGAAGAAAACCTTTGGCAACTAATCTTGCCTTGTGCCTTTGCACTCTGCCATCATAATCAAATTTGAGCCTAAATACCCATTTATTTCCAATTACTTTCATTCCAGCTTCAGATGGCACCAAGATCCATGTTTTGTTCGTCATCAATGTGTTAAACTCATCTTGCATAGCTCTTTTCCAATTGTCACTTTGTAATGCTTCAACCACAGTCAAAGGCTCAATTTCTTCAGGTTTTTCAATCACTTGATTTGAATACACTTTTGGTTTGAAGATTACAACTTTGCTTCTGGTGATCATTCTGTGTCATGCATTCTGAGTTCCATCTTCAACTTAGATGTTCATCTCATCTTCTGCATCATGTTCCTCCGTTTCATCACAACCAACTTATTCTTCATGATTCACCTTAACTTCATTATTTTCTGCATTTATTTCACTTTCCACTTCTGTCTCTACTTGTTCACTTGGAGTACCTTAGTACCTGCAGCAAGTAATGCATCTGGATGTGCCATATCAGTGATGCCTTGAGGGTTTTTGTGACTAAACTGGTTGAAGGGAAGAAAGCTAAAGTGAGGCTCTGAGGTCTCTAGTTTGACCTTTTTGTTTAGGAAGCCTGTTTTGAAGGGAAAATCTATTTCATTAAACACTACATGTCTGGACATATAAATTCTGCCATTAGAGTTTAAACATTTATAACCTTTGGTTGAATCACCATAGCCAAGGAAGACGCATTTTTGGGAGTAAAAATCAAATTTATGCTTTTGATATGGTCTCAAACAAAGATAGCAAGCACAGCCAAATGTTTTCAATATTTTGTAATCAAAATCTCTTCCAAACAATACTTGAAAAGGTAACTTAGGTTCAAGGACATGTGTGGGTAGCCTGTTTGTCAAATAGGTTGCTACCTTAAAGGATTCCCACCAATAATATAGGGACATTTCAGCTTGAAGAATGAGAGTTAAACCTATTTCAGTGACGTGTCTATGTTTCCTTTCAACTCCCCCATTTTGCACAGAGGTATAAGGGCATGAATGCCTAAGTTCAATGCCACATTCTGAAGCAATCTTGTCAAATTTCCTAAACTCCCCTCCCCAGTCTGACTGAAGTGCCTTAATTTTTGTTTCTAACTTGTTTTCTACCAGCCTTTTAAATTGAATAAAGGTGTTTAATGCCTCAGATTTATGCTTCATAGGGTATATCTAAGAAAATCTGATATGGTCATCAACAAAGATTATGTAGTATTTAAACCCTGAAGTAGAATTAAGTGGTGCTAGTCCCCAAACATCAGTGTGCACAAGGTCAAGAGGTTTTGAGGCGTGTGAAAAAGATATATTAAATGGCAATGCATATGCTTTACCAAGCTTACACGATTCACAAAAGTTTGGAATTTCATTGACTCTAGTAACTTTATTACAAGACTTTGGAACTTGATTTAGCACAAGATTGGAGAGATGGCCTAGTTTTCTATGCCACAATCAAGTTCTGACTCAGACACTTTAGTACTGATAATTGACTCATCAAAACTTGAACTCATAACGAATAAGCTAGGGTTATTTTGGTGGTTTGACTCTGTAGAACTTGGTTCAGATTTTGCACTTGGTAGCCTCAACTGATACAGCCCATCTTTAAGCATTCCTTGCAGCAGTATCCTCCTCGTTTGTAGGTCCTTCACAACACAGCAGTTAGGAAAGAATTCTATGAAAACATTGTTATCATTTGTAAACTGTGATACACTAATTAGATTCTTCTTAATTGAGGGTACATGCAGCAGCTTGTTCAGTGTGAGATGTTTATCTTTTGGGGAATACTCGTATTTCCAAAGTGTGGAATTTGCAGTGATGTTCCATCACCAACTATCAGTTTTTCCTTACCTTCATACCTTTTGACATTATGTAGACTTTATCAGAAGTCACATGGTTGCTGGCACCTGAATCAGCAAACCAAGCTGGATCCTCAAGAATTCTCGGTGAAGCTACATATGCTGAAGGTGCTGAACCATTGTTGTGATTATTTTGACTACTTGGTTTTCTCCCCATATATCTGTCATCATACCTATTGTAACACCAACTAGCAGAATGGTTATTCAAGCCACGGATTTGACTTGGGCCTCTGCCTTCGTTTTGTCTTCCAACTCTCCATCTGCCTCTTGTTCTTCCTCTAGAGTTTTGTGATCTGTTATTGTTAGCACATCTGAAGTTTCTGTCATATCCTGAACTGACTTTCTGGGCTAGTTGCATGCTTGACTGCCCAACATTCATTGATGCAAAATTATTTTTCACTTGATTTAGATACTCAAGCCTACTCTCGAATGTCATTGGCACAGAGGACAACTCATGCCAAGATATGTCATCTCTGCTATTCACCTGCACAACTATAGGTGTATACTCTTCGACTAGTCCCGACAAAAATTGAGTCACAATGTCACAATGGCTAATGGCTTTCCCAGCTATCTCCAAGTTGTCAGCCAATTGTTTCACAGTTGTGAGGTACTGATCCATAGACATGGATCCCTTTCTTGTTCTTTGTAATTCCCCAGTGAGGAATACTACTCTGGATTTGTTCAACATGCTATAAATTTCTTCTATTATAGTCCACAACTTGCTTGAGTTGTTGCATCCCATGACTCTCATGGCTATTTCTGGTGTCATGGATGAGTATAGTCATCCAATCAGCAGTTAATCAGTTGAAATCCATCTGTTATATTCTGGGTTTTGAATCATTTCAACAGCTTCTCCTTGGCCGACGTCTGTTTATGTTGCCCGGAACTCTGGTAGACATTTTCTTGTTCCTAGAAAGAAACCATCTAAATTATGCACTTTGATTATAGGCATAACCATATTCTTCCATAGCAAGAAGTTATTTTGATCGAGCTTCACAGATGGAGTTTGGTTTAGATTCATCCCAATTGATGAGATCTGATTCATAGTAACTTAAGTTGCTGGTAGTGAGCTTGATTCAGTTGGGCCGGATTAGTTCCCTGTGCCGGTGTCAGCCATTTCAAAGCTCTGCTACCAAATTTTAAAACTGAAGCAAATGTGAAAAGCTTTCTTGATATTATTCATTTGTTCAGTTGTCGTGCAGCCACATTTATAACAACACAATATAAGCAAAATACATACTGGAAGCTTCTAGAATAAATTTGCCAAGTGGCCTAACTGAATTGAGTAGCACTCCTGAAAACTAGGAGCTGCCAACGGGTATGTTCAGGCTGGTTGAAATATTCTAACATCTATGATTTGTAAACTGCTTCATGAATCTTTCAGCCTTTTCCAAGATACTAAAGAAATATGAAAAGGTAATGTCAAGTGGGTCCAAATGGTATTATATTTCCTTATGGTTGTATGCATTCAAAATGTAAGAAAAACAGAGGCATCTTAAACTTATCATAACAAGAAAAAGAAAAGGAATTCTCAAAGCCTGTGTAGGGACTGCTTCTAAGTTCTAATCATTTGTGTACAAGTTATTTACTTGTTGCACCAATGTAGAACACATCTAGGAGGGCTGCAAGATCATACATGAAAATGGTGGATAACTCTTACATTGGAAGCTGTGATGAGGTTTGTCTAATTTGCTTATTCTTCAATATAATAGAAGGTATATTAAGATTGTAAGCTATTTGAATCTTTCTAACTACAAGTTCAAAGTATGCATCTCTTATGGAGTAAATCAATTGTTATGGAAACATGTTTTATTTATGCCAATGACTTTTGGTTCTTTGTCAAATTTCATTGCACCAACATGTTTTCATTGATTGATTCAATATTATCGATCAAAAGGTGAAGTGATCGTAGAACTTCAGCATTCTTAGGCTTCTTTTGATCCCATCTTAAATCAATTAGCCAGCATAGATATATGGAATTTTGGAGTAACGAAATAGAAAGCTCCAAACATTTTATAGAATAAAACGTGTGAGTATACATCCCCATGTGGCTGAATATTGATTGAGAAGAAAATAAATGTAGTCTGAAAATATATACTTCTGTTGTGTAACAACTCAGATCTATAAAGAGGTCAACCTGTTTGTAGAAGATTAATTAAGTTACTTTGACCATTCAAATAAGTTTTAAATCTCTAAAATCTGCATTCTTCTTTATGAAAACCTTTGATTTGGGAAGCTTAATAAAATGTAAAAATTTTAAATCCCTAAAATTTGCGTTCTTCTTTATGAAAACCTATGATTTGGGAAGCTTCATAAACTGGCAATAGATTCTTGCATTTGAACAAATGACAATAGTTTGATTTCTCACTTCATGTAATCTCAGTTTACCACTCTCATGGATCGGGTGGAAGTTACCTTCATTAAGCATTTTTCAAATTCTAACCATCGAGAAGGCATGAAATTGCTGAGGCCAAAACAGAGGAGAGAAAAGCATCGTATAAATTTTTCTTGGGTAATTTACTTGTGTAATTATATTACATATTTCTCTTAGTAAGTGATCTTTTTCAAGGGTTAAAGGTGGACGGCTTTTGCAACTCTCTGATGTTCAAAGCTTCCAAGTGAAAGAAATTATTGTTCTCTCACTTCAACAATTCACTATTGATCTCCAAGTTACTTTTCTGGTTGCTCAATTGCTTTACTTGTTGCTATTATTCTACTCATAGAAGATATAAAGTTAATGGATAAAGAGAGTATGACGTTGGCAAGAAAATCTTGATCAGATCTTCTTTAATACAAGCATAGTCCATCAGCACTGAGTTAATTTTTATCGATGCTGTTAGAATTTGGATGTGACCCGAATTTCTTGTTGAAGTAATTGAAAAATTATAATTAAAGTGTACGTCAAGAAGAATTCAATTTGGAATGCTATTGGATTCCTATATCAAGTTGAAGTTCTATCTTGGAAGCATATTGGGAGTTGAAATTTGTTTTAGACTCAATTTTTTGGTATCCTACTTCATCAACAACTCTACTAGAAGGGTTTAGGCATCCCCTACATGTTCCCTATAAATATTAGACTCTTCTATATAATTTTAAAGTGTGAGAAAATAGATTACTAGATCTCCATCACTTACAACATGTTTCAACAATTGGTATTAAGTAATACATAATTCTTGTATTTCCAACATTACTATCAACTATCCGGGTACATTATATTTCTTCTAACAAGAGATATTTTGATTGTTTCATAACAAGTGGTATTAGAGTCTAAGTTCAGTAGTTCTGCAAGAGCCCAATGTTTGATTTGTTCGAAGTTTTTGTTCGTGATGACTATCATGAAGTATGACATTTCGCTTTTGGATAGGAGCACTAGATTTTGGCTATGACTGGTTGAGATGCATGCAGTACTTGCACAATTGGATTTGGCTGATGTGTTGTTAGGAATTGACAAGATGCCCACAACTTTGACCACGGAGGAAAAATTTTACTTGCACAATTGGATTTGGATGATGCATTGTTGGGAATTGACAAGATGTCCGTAACTTTGACCACGGAGGAGAAATTACGGAAGGATAAAAAGGCAGTTTCTCACATTCATCTTCATCTATCAAATACCATTCTTGGGGATGTTTTAAAGGAGAATTCAGGAGCTACTTTATGGTTGAAGTTGGAGCAATTGTGCATGACTAAAAGTCTGACAAGTAAGTTAAACATCAAACATCATTTATACTCTCATCGAATGGCAGAAGAATGATCATTGGAAGATCACCTTTCAAGCAAGTTGAACTTCAAGTAGCATTTATACTTTCATCGAATGACAGGAGGGGGATCATTGGAAGATCACCTGACTTTATTTAAAGAGATCGTCGCTGATTTAAAAACTTTGGAAGTAGAGTATGATGAAGAAGATTTGACCTCGATCATATTGTGTTCATTGCCCGCTTTTTTTTTATTTTTTATTTAGAGGCATGATATTGTATAGTCCTGATACTCTTACCTAGAGAAAGTGTATGATGCTTTGTTGTATTGATTTTAAAAAGATAATAATGACCCACACCTTAGCCGAGTTTCATGTCGCTTCCCATACAATCTTTGACGGACCCTTAAATCTCAATTGTTAATCACAACATTAAGTTGCTCAATAGCCTAGTTCTGACTGATTTTCCATCTTATGCTGCAATTGCAAACCTTTGTACTTGTCTCTTTGAAAACTTTGAATTGAATGAATAGAAAAAGAAAGGTAGGTTTAACGGTGGCTATAAATGATATATTTTCATTCATTTGGATGTATATTTTATTGTTGGTTAAAAAGATTAATGAATTTTTTAAAAGTGTATTCTTCAATTTTAGTAATTTTGGACAATATTGAGCCTAATTTCCTCATTATAATTTATATTCAATCATACATTTCAATAATTGAAAATAGAGAAAAATGCAATCACGATACTAAATCTTTCACTTTTTTGCAGACTTTATCCAAACCTTTGCTTTGTGCCATCCACGATATCAAACATTTCAAAAATATGCATCGGAGGTCCAAATTTACGGTTTCCGTCCAGTTGACCATTAGTTGACTAAGAATAGTACATTTTGACAAAATTGGGAGGGGTAAAATGGTAACTTGACAACCAAGTTAAATTAAAAAACCAAAAAAAATAAAATAAAAACAAAAACTTAGAATTAGGATTCTCTTTCCCGACGCCGCCTCCCACCACCACCACCACCGCCTCCTCCCACTCCCACCCCCACCCCCACCACCACTTTATCACACACAAGCAACCAAATAATTGCTCACAAACACTCTTCTTCCCGCTCCATCACCCACTATCGCCTTCACAACCTGCAACGCACCACCACCACCGCTGCCTACACCACAAACTAGTACCACAACCTTAGATGCATCACCACCGCCACCACCTATACCACAACTACCATCATCATCACCACCACCACCTCTACCTCAATCCACAACCATCGAACAATCCACCACCACCTCTACATCAAATCTATACAAAGGCAAAAATAAAAATAAAAATGAAGGAAAAAAAATAGAAAATAGATGTGACGGTGCTGCGACGCCACAACCTCAATGTCACTAACATCGAATGCCAGATCTGTAAGTTGTTCTCAATTTGTCGATGCCCGAAAAAGACTAGAACTACCCGTCGCCACCACCACTTCATCACCTTTGCCCATTTCCACACCACAACCCTCATTTATCGCACATTAGCTTCCTGCCATGGAAATCCCTAAATTACTACCACCAAACTTCTCCTTGCACTGGGCAACGAGCATCAAACCCTGCGAGCGTACATATCAGCGGAGATGCCGATGCCTCCTCTACCGCCTCCTCCCCCCGCGGTGGTGGCCAAACTTTGAGGCAGCGATGCTGAGGATGGCAGTGGTGGCCTACGGTGGGTGGGAATGGGGATGAGTGGAGTGGAGTGGAGTGGAGTGAGATGGAGAATGGTTTTTGTATTTGTATTTGTTTTTTTTAATTTAATTTAATTTGATTTGATTGTCAAGTTACCATTTTACCCCTCCTAATTTTGTCAAAATCTACTATTCTTGGTCAACTAACGGTCAACTGGAGGGAACCATCCATTTGGACCACCGGTGCATATTTTTGAAAAGTTTGGTATCGTAGATGGCACAAAACAAAGGTTTGGGCAAAGTTTGCAAAAAAGTGAAAGATTTGATACTGTGGCTGTAATTTTCCCTTAAAACTATTATTTGTTTCTCAATCTATTTATTTATAAACTAACCTTTCGTTTCGATACTGAACTATAAATTTAACTAAATTCATATATTAATTTCAAATTAAATGCTTGTTGTACATCACTATTTACACTATTTTTTACTAACTGATAGGGTGTCAAAAGGGAGTAATGGTTTTTTTTATTTGATCGAGGAAATTTTGACACAATCAAATGTTGTCTTAATAAATTAATCTATAAATTATGATATACGTGCTCTACAATCATAATCTCAACTATACATTTATAACTATTATTAATTATTAGGAAAATTACAGTGAAGGTCCCAAACTTTTCCTTTTGTAGAATACACCTTAACATTTCATTTTTGTGACTACAATTCCAAACAATGAACTTTTAGTACAGCTGAAATCCATTTGACAGATCCACTCATACTCTTAAATTAAAACTTTGACTCGCCTTAACAAATGAAGTGAAAGGTAAAATAATGAATTTACATTTTCTATAATAGAACACAATTAAAATAATTAACCAAAAAACTAAGAAAAATGTACTGTTTGCCTTCTCCCAACACCCCACCCTCAACCTTCTCCCAACTCCAAAACGTAAGAAATTTGGTCATTGTCGCCCACCGCTACCTAGTGGTGGCAATCGAGCCGAGCGGCTCGTCAGCTGGGCCGCTCGGGCTCGTCAAAAAATGAGCCCGAGCAGGCCGGCTCGATAGGCGAGCTTACGAGCGGCTCGTCTAATTATTTTTTTTCATATAGAAGGATAGTTAAAAAAAAATCAAAAAAGGCAAGCCCGAGCCGAATAGCTCGGCTCGGCTGGCTACAGTACGAGCTCGTGGGCAACGAGCCGAGCCGAGCAGAGCAGAGCTGGCTCGACTCGTTTGCCAACTCTACCGCCACCCATCTACATGTCGCCATCGCAAACGCCACTACCACCGCCCACTGTCTTGTTAAATTTTATTGACAATAATATTCTCAATTACGTTCTTTACCGATGCTTGTATTCCCCTTCCCAAAATGTTCTCGTGCAAGATATAATGATTGATTTTGTGTAAGTTAAATGCACCATGTTATTGATTTTATTCCTGCCCTGTTTATTCTTGATTTTAGATTCCCAAAACCCCTTTGATCTGTCAGAGTGGGAGTTCTAATTAATCATCGTTTTACTCGCAAAACACCTTTCTTTCACTGTTTTGAGAAGGTAAATTTCATTCTTGAACCAACCCCAGTATCCTTCTCTATCCTGACATTATGTAGAAAATAACACATGGTTAAATTTGTTATTTCCCTTTTGTAAATTTATAAACTTTCATTTTAAAATTTTTAGAGACTTTCGTAGAATTCAAAAAACTTTTGAAAACTTTCATTTGAGATAGAATTTATGTGGATTTAGTGCAACATTGTGAATTTATCACAACGGGATAGTGGTTATCACAATTCCCCTTCTCCTTCCTCCCCCCTCAATATAATAAAAAAAATTTAAGACCTTAATTAAATAAATAATAATAATTATACGTAAATTTTATATTCAATACTATTAGTTTAATATACCTTTAAATAATAGATAAATAATATATATTTAATCTAATTATAAAATAGTTTATATAAAGTTTTATAATTTAATTAAAAAAAAGATATTTTTCAGAAAAAATGAATGAAAAGAGAAAAAAAGGTTATACGAATACAATTTAATTTTTTTCATAGAAAATAGAAACTAATACAATCAACTGAAAAAAATAAATTTTAATCATAACTCTAATGTTCGCAGAAGGGAAAATGAAAGAAAAATATTAAAAAAAAAAACATATTAATTTCTT
>CAIGRO010273334.1:0-10145 GCA_903798355.1 Fraxinus baroniana | reverse complement strand
GAGAGAGAGAGAGAGAGCAAAAACAGGGTCTAAGAGGAGCATCATGAAGAGCATGTTTACTTGTAGTGTTAAAAAAATTATTTTAAAAATCATATTTGATTATATAAATAGTTTAAAAGTAATATCAATTACTTTTAAGCATGATCAAATATTACCGCAAATGGAGAATCATTTTTCTTGTAATAAATGCGTGGGCATTCCTTTGTAAACCCCTTAATGAGTTTGTACCGTATGTTGTGAAAAGTTGATGAAGAACGAAAATNTTTCTTGTAATAAATGCGTGGGCATTCCTTTGTAAACCCCTTAATGAGTTTGTACCGTATGTTGTGAAAAGTTGATGAAGAACGAAAATAGACCAGCAACAAAAAAAGAAATATAGAACGGAAAATTTGAACACGATTATGTATAGAATTCTCGTACACGAGTTGTGATTGAGTCCATAAATGTCGTGATAGATGATGCTTTTAGTAAGGGAGATTCGTGTTATAATTCTTGAACACATGTCTACACAAAATCAATTAGGTGACATATTTACCAAGTCATTAGATGGTTTGAGGTTTGAATCTCTTAATTAGGAAGATTATTGGTGTCTATGTACCTCTTTGATTAAGTACTTAGGTGTATACATGTACCGTTCTATGGTTCATTCACTCTTGCATGCATCTCAACATCTCTATATTCGTTCTGTTTCATCTTATTTAAATTCTTTTTTATAGAAGAGGGGTATTTTTGTGCTACTGGACATTTTATGGTATACTTAAATTTGCTTTCGTGACTGAGTATGCATTCATTTGATATGTAAAATAGTTTTCATTACTTTAGTTAGGTTTAATGTGAAGTATTGAGTATAAGTTTCTTCATGTACCATCTACACATCACACACCATAATCTTGTGAGTAATTCTTGACCGCGTGTGTCAGATTCGAGATGGCAGTCATCTGTTGTAAAGGTGACAAATATGAATTGACCTTAATTGAGTTGACATAAACTCAAGTACATTCCCCATATCATAAAATAAAGTGTTTCATCTTATACTCTTTTTCGAAACCTATTTGACTCGAGTAATTAAGCTCAAAGGTTTCTCATAACCTGATGCCCTATGGTCAATTGATTTGGAGTCATTGGCCCAACACTCATTACAATGGTCATATTAGTCGTTTAATGAAGAAAAGTCTGCACATAAGATATAAGAAAAATGAGAAAAATGATGAGTTGAAAAATAAAAATAAAATATATAACATACAATGTGCTAAAATATGCTCAATGTTAGGAGGAGAAAAGAATGATTTTCATGAAAATGAGTTTATTTAAAGGTCCTAATAGACTTATTGGTTTAACTTTCATTACTAGGAGAATACACTTAATTAACAGTGTTGTTTAAAGTGTCTTTTCTCACAAATTTAAAGTTTGGAGTCTTGTTCACAAGAAAATAGTGACACTTAAGACACGTGAGTCACTTATACACTATACTCCATTTAAACTTGTGCTCATTTGCATTTTTGAGTCATCCTATATGTTGGAGTACGTGCTATAAATTGAAAGAAAACAGAAGAAGGTGCTATTTTTCAAAATTTTCAAAAATCAGGTGCTATTTTTATCAACAAGTTTTCGCCCATTTCTCGCTGAGTAGTCGCTCGAGCTATAAAAGCATAGGCTTTTTCGCTTGCCTAGCGCTTGCTCTCGCTCGAGCGACAGGCCATCTATTTGAATGAATATGCTTCATCCCAAAAGTCATATTTTTTTCCTTCTTCTCTATCCCGATTTTCTCTTCAATTTTGGTACCCATCTTCATTCCTTTATTTCTTCACTCATTGGACATCCTACCTCACCACTTTCATTATTAAATTTAAACTCATTTACTGGAATTTCAAAGGTAAACTCGAAATCCCTAACTTGTGTTTTTTCGTTTGGGACTTTTGAGTTCTTTATGACTCTTGCATCGGTTCATCCATGTGCACTCGATGTTTAGGCCATGTTAGTGAATTTCCTTACCAAATTACATCATGTTTATCCATACATTTTCAAAATTGAACCTTCAACTCGCATTCAGGGTTCTTTGAGTTTTCATTTTTTATTTTTCTTGAATCAAACTCACTTTTGATGGAGGATGGGATATGTTTAGATGTTGGATTGATGGTGTGTTGAATGTGGTGCATTTTTTTTTGTTGGATGCTTGGTGTGGATTAGGAAATTATCATTGCATGCCATGTGTTTGATAAAAATACACTGACGTTCATTGTTGAATTTTTGCATCATATGTCATAAACATTGCACATTCTCACCTTTGCACACAATTTGATCCTTAAATTACACTTTTGGTGAGGCTTGCCTTGAATTTAGTGTTGACGTCATATCACACACGGTTGCCTCCATTCATGCGACATCAAGGCACCATGACGCCTCCGTCCATGCATTACACACTCTTTGTCAATGTATCACGTCCCTTAGTTCGGTGCCTATGTCCACTAGTTATTTAACATCGTTTTGCATCATTTTGCGTGTATTGGACAATGTTTCATTGCCGTGTATGATTTGGATAGTTTTTCTACGTTTTACGATCAATTGACTATTTTGCATCAGTTTGCATGCTAATGACATGTTTGTTTAGTTTTGGTTGATGAGCAAAACTTTTGTATTATTTAGCCTGTCTAGTCCATTTGCCTTGTTTAGCGTGCATTATTGCATATCATTAGTTAGTTTTTCATCGCGATACATAATATCTTTAGTTGCATCTATCGATGTGTTTGTATTGCACACTTATCACAGATGCTGCCTAAGAGAGCGAAGACTACTGCACAGACATCTGGTGCGTCAACTTCCTATGGTAGATCTAGGTTTACATCTGTTGCTGCATAGGATGTCTTTGGGACTCAGTTTTCTTTACGATTTGTTTTGGTAGAAAGTGAATTCATCATGTCTGATCTTTCGCCCGATCTTAATACCATTTTCACTTTGCGGGGATGAGAGCCTTTACTAATAGAGTTGCCTCCTCAACTTAGTCTTCTTATCTAGGAATTCTATCCAAATATTCATGATATTAATAGCTCGACCTTTAGGGTTTTTCATTAGGGGTAAGACCATCAAGATCACTCTGGATGTCATCTCTAGTTTTATCCACATTTCGTGAGCAGTTCACCTATTATTTCCATAGTTATCTGTTGACACCCTCCCAGAGAACTCATTTGTCCACTTGATCATGTTTAACAGCCCATTGGGAATGAGTCATACTACGATCCGTACTGGATTTCTTTCGACCGATTGATGAATTTTGTTGCACATTATGTGCACGAATTTGTAGTCAATATCCCATACCTCTTTCCCTACCCCATGGAAAAGGCCAGATTTCTTTATGTTTTATTACGTGGAGACTCTATAGATCTTCCTACTTTTATATGCTATCAGATTTTATAAGCATATTGGGTGACGGGTACTAAAGTGGGTCTTCCTTACGCCTGCCTGATTCATCGTCTCGTGACAACTCTTGGGGTTACTTTTCTTTAGGGGGTTTCGAGGAGGTTTCCCAGCCTATTGGCCATGCTACCATTTTTATAGTAGATCTTATGTTTCGTCTAAGCTAACTGAGCCAGTAGATTCGACTGTGTCGCTTATCCTATTGATGATCTGCTTTCTTTTGATCCCTATGGTATTCCACCATCTCGGTTTGATATCCCTACCTTTACCACTGACATCCCTTCGTCATCTACTTCTGCTCCACAAACTGATGATTCTATTGCCCCATCTAGTCTATTCTCGTTGATCCTTCGATTGTACTTATAGGACACATGTTTGTGCTGATCAAGCAGCATACTCATATGATGGCGGAGATTACATAGCTGATAGCCACTGCTAATCACCACACAACAAAGTTTGCTACACTTGAAGGTGCTGCTAGCTATCTATGGTGTGCATTACGTTGGAGTCGTTGACACTGGGATGATGGTGTTGCTTCAGATTATGAGAGTGATGGTTATGATGCTGCTGCTACGTAGTTACTCGGTTACCCCTTGTCATTTGTTATAAAAATGGGGAGTAGGCACTTGGCACTATGTTAGTATGTTAGTATATGATATTTGGATTAAACATATTTTTGACACTTTTCGGATGTATATGATAGTTCTTCATTTTAGCTAGATTAAGTTTTGATGTTTAGTGATATCGATGTTTGATTTTTGTGTGTTGGCTTATATTGATATTGCATATTAATTTAGTTGTTATGTTTTTGAATTTATGAACAAAAATCTCGAATGCTTTTATTCGTGTTACTATTTCACGTGCTTTTACCTTGGTAATTGAGTTTTATTTTTCCAGGAAACATGTTGGACAAAGGAAAAATAAGAGTCAGCCGAGTCAGTTTGTTTTGGGTCTATTAGATTGAATCTATTTGATTTGTAATACATATTTTGTCGTAGAATGCCAAATGGGAAGTTTGTTAGGTTTTAAAAATGTTGGCAATCTTTTGACAAAACTATTGTTGAAAAAGAGTTTTTAAAGTCAAAGTGTCAACTCTTAAGTTAGAAGTACTAGGGTTCGAGTATGGAACAAGAAAAACATAGTTGGCATAATTTCCTTAGCCTATCAACCAACTGATTCTCGATCTGTAAAAACAGAAGTTGTGTCGCCCACCTATCGCCTGGAATTCACTCAAGCGACACATCGTCACTCGCCTGTCGTTGAGCTTCAGCGACACTCGAGCGACAGTGTATTTCGAGAAAACTTAATTCGCGTTTTTCAAGGTTTTTATCAAGCCCATACTACCCAAAACCTCTACACTATATATCTATGCCTTCATTCGAAAAATCAGTGTTGAACATTGAGAGAAACAAGATATTACTTCATCCATATCATTCATATAGTTCAACCTTTGTCTTGATTTCATCATTGCATTGAAAAAGATCAACTTCACATAAACCAAACACTAAAACACATAGTTTATAATATCTGTCAAAGTTATAAAGATCAAGGAAGATGACTAGAGTTTCGATTGTTGGAGAACAAGGAGTTCTCATTGATCTACAGGTAACAGACGAATTCAAAAGGACCTGGTGCAGGAGCACGCAATCCAGGAGGGCTTTGTTGATTACATTCAGGATGTCAGAAAGTAGTAGAGTTAGTCGAGTTTGATAGTACTATAAATTGATTCGTTTATAGTAAATTTCTATTGGCTTGGGCCTGGATTTTTTTTATCCAGTCACAGAATTTCTCCATCAACAATTTTCAAGTGTTATTTATTTTTCATTAATTTATTAAATGCAATAATTCAATATTGGATAGTTGTGCATGTGAATTCATCTGGATTAATTAATAAATGTGATTTGTTGCTTTTGTTAATTATTAAATCTAAATTCCGCATAATCACCTATTCAACCCCCTCTAGGTATTAGTTGGGTCAAACTTCTTTATTTTACTTCTTATAGAGTGACCATTAAAAATGTTGGCACAAGACATATTTTTACTAATAGTGTAATTGGGGAGGCCTTATGTTCAATAAAATTGTACCCTCAATTACTTAATATTTTTGTACTGTTTGTACTTTTCTAATTAACTATTTCGAACAAATTTTATTTACAATGGTTTAATTTTTAATAATAATATTTATCTTTTCTTAACAAACTAATTTAGAAATGAAAATAAATATTATCTACCATGCATGATATTATAGTACCCAGAGTGGTATATATGTGATCTAAATGATATGTGATAGCCCAAGAATAACTAACCAAGAAGGGGTGAATTGATTTTTAAAAACTTTATAGAAAAATAGACTTAAATCACCAAATTAAGAACACATTGATCAATTAATACTCGTAAGCAAATAAAAGCAAGTAAATCAATCAAATAAAAAATATAAATGAAATAGTGATATGTAAAAGGGTAGAGAGAATGCAAATGATATAATTGTGCAGGTTCGATCTAAAATAATGATCTACGTCCCTTGTTACCAAGCTATTCGACACGAGTAAGACATTTCACTATATTGATTGACTTATAGTGCAATCCAACACTTTACAACAATTTCGGTGACTTACAAACAAGGAGTACATATCCTTATACACTATTAAGTCTTACGGGACCTCAATATGACCCACAAATTTAAAGAGAAGTGACTTTTACAATTTGAAACTTCTATCTTCATAAATAATATACAGGAATTAAGTATAGAGCGAGAAATAGGCTAACACTAAAATAAATATTAATGAATGAAGCTCAAGTGTTAGATGAGAAAACTTTGATGAAAAAGTTGATTTTCAAAAGTTGATTCAATCAATTAAAAGTTTGCAAAGTAAATGCTTGAAGAATTAAATAAGTGTAAGTTCAAAGAGTTTTGCTTAAATATTTCTCACTTTAATGCTCTTAAAGAATGTTTTAATGAATGCAAGAAGTAACGGTATTTATATAGTTCAAAACGCAAAAAAATCTACAAGTTTGGATGACTTTTCCGTTTGGCTGCTTTTTGTCCGAATGACCAATATAACTATTTGTTCAGTGAAAATTAGAGATCAAAACGGTCAAATTTTTGACCATTCGAGACTTCCGATTGACGGCCTCTTTTAGCCAGTTGATCGCCTCTTCTGGCCAGTCAACCACCCGACAGTTTCGGTCTTTTTACGTTTTGGCTCTGTTTGATTCGATTCGAAAGTTTTGAAAGACATGGACTTTTGGAAAGTATTTTTAACTAATTTTTCAAGATCAAAGATATTTTTCAAATTAAAATATCATTTCAAAAGTCATTTTTATATTGGATCAAAATATTGTATTAGAATGACTTTTAATGCACAAAATTATTTTTAATGCATAGAAGGATTTTGAGCTTAAACATTCATTGCCAAATATCAAAATGTTAGTACCTTTACACTTTATCTAAGAAATCAAGTCTTTGATCTTGCTCTGCACTTTGGCTCTTAAGTTCTTAATTGTGTGACTTCGATCTTGATCTCCTTCATGAATCCAATTTGTGATGTTAGCTTTCCATCGTATGTTTTGAAAATCTATAATCATTTAAATTCAACTTGTTAGTAAACAAGATTAACTTGTTTGTTATAATCAAAACTTTAAGGTTATAGTCAACCATATGTCAACAATTTCTCCATTTTTGATTATGACAAATAAGATGATTTGCAAAGTAATATTGAACAATTGATAAGGANCTTGTTAGTAAACAAGATTAACTTGTTTGTTATAATCAAAACTTTAAGCACTTGGTCTAATATTTTGTTGATGTGCACTTCGTCGAAGAGTTGTTACTATTAATGTAATCATGCCTGTGGACATGATGTTTTGTAGTTGAATACTCGGTCTAGTTTAGTTTCATTCTATTTTCGTTGTGGTGGTATTGGTTGAACTGGTGGTTCCCAAAATATTTGGTATAGATGTTTTTATGAGGTTTTGTTGATTTTCAAGTTGGTTTTGTCAAAATTACAGGGAAAATTCTGCCAAAATTTGTATAAAAATATTGTAGTAATTGAATAGTCAATCAGTTATAGAATAGTCTATGTGGCCTTGGTGGCGGGTCCAGCATCTTGCTGGAATTCATCATCGACACACGCCACGTCTGGGGTCTACTAGGGTGACTCGAGACGGGGTCGTGTCAATTGGTATCAGAGTATGGTCTTAGAGTTTTTAGGCAACACTGCATGTATCTAATGTTCATATATTATACATTATTGTAGGTGAGTCATGCGTGGTGGTGGTAGAACTCGCAGGCAACGAAATCCAGTATCTTAAGCTCGTGATGCTCCTGAGGGAGGACATGTTGGAGGGGCCAGTGGGGCCACAGAATAAATTCACTAGTGTCAGGTGAAACCTGACCTCGTCACCGATAGAATAGTTTCAGCTATTGCTTCCCTTCTACCAAATGATGATAGAGATAAATCTATTGAGAGGGCTATGAAACTTGGAGGGAAATGTTTTTTGGGTATATCTAATCCAGTTTATGCTAAACTCTGGATGAAGACCTTGAAGAGTACATTTGATGTGAGGGAATGTTCAAAGGATAAGAAATTATTCCTTGTCGTATTTCTATTGAAGGGAGGAGTTGCTGATTAGTGGGCTTCGTTTCGATGTCAATATCTAGATCCTAGTGTTATCACTTGGACTATTTTCAGGGAAGCTTTCTATGAAACATGTTATCCTACATTTTATCGTGATACGAAATAGAATGAGTTTTTGAGACTGGTTCAGCGGTCCATATCGGTTGCTGAATATCATGTAAAGTTTGTAGGACTGTCCAAATATGCTAGTACATTGGTTGTTGAGGAGAGGGACATGTGTAGACGGTTTGAGTAAGGATTGAGAGCGAATATCCGGCCTATGGTTACTGCTCATGGGCAACATAATTTTGTATGTTGGTAGAGCCAGCATTGAGGGTTGAGATAGCCATTCAAGAAGGAGGTAATCAGGGAGCATATACGACATTTTAAGGTGGTAACAGTAAGACAGGAACTTCAAGAGAAAGGTCTAAAAGAACAAAAAGGGATTTTGGCCAGGTGTCACTAACTCTGGCAGTTTTAAATCTAAGTCTCGGAGTTCAGGGTCTAGTCGGGGATCAGGCCATAGTCAGAGTTCTGTACAGCAGTCGATGTGGAGTCATTTTCATGTTTAGGGTTCTACACAGAGACTTCAGAGAGGGAGGTAGAATGGGGGGTTTTGATCACCATAGATTTCCACAGTGCCAGTCTTATGGGAGGTTTCATCCAGGCGAGTGCCTCAGAGGAGCTGGAGTTTGTTACCAGTATGGTCAGATGGGATACATGAGGAAAGATTGTCCAGCCCGATCTCAGCCATTGGAGCATCTCAGGTAGTATTTTCTCAATTCTCAGTAGGGTCGATGAGGGACGCAACCTAATGTTGTCGAGAGTAGTACTTCTAGATAGGGATTCCATGCAGATCGATCCAAGACTCAGGGCAAAGTGTGCAAAGTGTTTGCTATGACCCAGCAAGAGGCAACGGAGTCACCAGATGTGGTAATGGGTATGTTATCTATTTTTGGTAGAGATGATCGTTCTTTAGTTGATTCGGGTGCTACACATTTCTTTATTTCTCATGCACTTGCTAGCTATGTTGATAAGATATCAGAGCCTTTAGACGGTGAATTGGTAGTAGCGACTCCTCGTTGGAAATTCACTTTTAGCTAATCTGGTATACAAAGACTGTAGGATAAGAATGAACGATCATGAGTTGAAAGTGGATCTGATTTCACTCGATATTCATGATTTTGATGTTATTTTGGGGATGAACTTTCTATCTAATCATCATGCTATAGTTGATTGTTTTCGTAAAGAAGTGATATTTAGAAGTCCAAGAGAGCTTGAAGTTGTTCTCGCCGGATAGCGCGAAATTTTACCTTTTTGTGTGATATCTGCCTTGGATGCCCGGAGAATGCTCAAAAAGGGTTGTCATGCATATTTAGCTCATGTGATTGATACTAGATCACTAAGCTGGAAACTGACGATATACCAGTTGTGCGAGATTTTCTTGATGTCTTTCCAAAAGACCTTCCGGGATTACCCCCATACAGGGAGATCGAGTTCTCTATTGATTTAATCCCCAGGACAACACCTATTTCACAGGCAACTCATTGGATGGCTCCGAAAGAGTTGAAGGAATTTCTTTCCAGAAGACCGTCCGGGATTACCCCCAGACAGAGAGATGGAGTTCTCTATTGAATTGATCCCCGGGACCGCACCTATTACACAATCACCTTATCGGATAGCTCCGAAAGAGTTGAAGGAATTAAAGGTACAATTATAAGATTTGGTTGATAAGGGTTTCATTAGACCCAGTGTATTCCCATGGGGAGCGCCAGTTTTATTTGTAAAGAAGAAAGAAGGTACCATGAGATTATGTATTGACTACCGACAGTTGAATAAGGTGACTATTCGTAATAAGTATCCTCTATCCTGCATTGACGATCTATTTGATCAACTTTGAGGTGCTTTGGTATTTTCAAAGATTGATTTGCGTTCAAGGTATCATCAGCTCAGAATTAGAGACGTTGATATACCAAAGATTGCTTTCAGATCTCAATATAGCCATCATGAATTTTTGGTGATGTCGTTTGGATTAACTAATGCCCCGGCTGCATTTATGGACTTGATGAATAGGGTACTTCACCCGTATTTAGACAAATTTGTGATTGTTTTTATTGA
>CAIGRO010273309.1:0-10050 GCA_903798355.1 Fraxinus baroniana | reverse complement strand
TTCGTGGTTGGGGGTATTACAGTTGCGTTGCAAACTTCTGGGTCAAGTGGCTTTGAAAATGTAATCAGAATCAAGAAAGATTTGTAATACCAAACTTCCTAACTTGCTTGAATAATATAAGCAAAGCAACAGTCACAGAATGGTTACCTTCCCCAACATGACCTAAAAATTGAACCAACTAATTTGATCAATTAATGAAGACCAACTAAATTGAATGGCTGTGTTGTGTTTTATGCAGTTCCAATTATGTCCATTCCTATGGGAATACAAAATGACGTAAGGGTTCATTGTATTTAACTTTGATTGTATGAAAAGTACACAGGGATTATTTTGTAATGGTAGTTTGCGAAGAGCAATGAGGGATAGAGTTTAATTTAGAAAAGTTAACTAATCTGGGATATTTGAGAAATGTAACAAGCATTGACAGGAATAATGATAATTGTACACACAGCAGCAAAATTTTGTAATATAATTCCTTAAGAACTCTTCAACATACTATCCAGCTTAAAGTGTGCATCAATGGTTTCGGTTCATAATCAAAGCAATCAAGCTTAAAATCAAAACGGAATTAAAATATTGTAGTTCAGAACATCATGCATGATTTGCTACTCCTAGACAGAGGGAAAAAAAATTCATACCCGGTTTGCAAAAAGATTCTCTTTCTTCCTGTTCTTGAAAAGAGCCAACTGAAATTCTTCCTGCATATAATGCATTGTTCCAAATGCATCAAAATCAAATTATAATATTATTCTAAATAGCACAGTGTAGGTAATTTATCTAATCATTCTCAAATCACGTGATAATCGTGCTATATAATTGGAAAGATTAAATTTGTTATAAGAAGCTCCAACATTCGAATTGCAGTGCAAGGATCAATGTGTTGTGTAACATTCATCAAAGTTCCAATTATTTACTATAATTCAAATTTTTAATCGACTCCAACTTATAACATGACATAAAGCAAATAGAAAAGTGACTAGCATAGTAGCTATGTTGATCATAATGCCAAAACTTTTCGTTGGAACATATTTTTCTTTATGTTAAACTTTGATACTAGTGCTTTATTGGCAGTGCATCCATTATGATTTCAGATAATACTACTTTCAACAAGAAACTTCTTCGGAAGTCAAAATATAGATACATAGAAATAGAGGTAAGTATGCACAAGAGGTGTGGGTCTTAAAGGGAGTGAATTGTCCAAATAGTCACTGAACTTTACGCCATGCTTCCAAGAGGTCACTGAACTTTCAAAATCACCCAAGTCATCACTGAACTTTGCAAAAAGTTTCCACGAGGTCACTGAACTTTAAAAATCGTCTCATTCATAACATTTTACAAAGTTTAGTGATCCCGTAGAAACCTTTTGCAAAGTTTAGCAATGATTGGAGCGATTTTTAAAGTTCAGTGATCTCGTGGAAACATTTTACAAAGTTCAATGATGATTTGGATGATTTTGAAAGTTCAGTGACCCTTGGAAGCATGACGTAAAGTTCAGTGACTATTCGGGCAAATCACTCTCTTAAAAGGCATAAGATCCTTTAGAAACCTATCAATTACGTATTCATATGACTGCAGAAAATCAGAATCGATAAGTAAGAGTTAATAGACTAGCAAAACTAGAAGATGTGTGGAATCATGATACATTTACGGTATGAATGAAAATCTGGAATATGTTCTGAGCAAATTACCTTATTTATTAGCCCATCGTCAATTACAGAACTGCTAATGCTCTTAAACAGCTCAAATAATGCTTCAACTTCACTAACACTGACTGCAAAAGAAAGTTCATGAATACAAGTTTTGACTTATAAGGAAAGCATCGAGATATAACATCACAGAAACCATCTAACGATGGTAAGGGAATGAGTGCTGACTCAAGAGTTAAGTCAAATATTTTATTGTCAGATGAAATAAAATAATTGTACAGGATGTTAATATAAACCTCAATGAGATATTAAGGCTTAACTTATAAATTATCTTTATGAATTTCGATTAGAGTCGTGCACAAACAGGAATGTCAACACTCACCATAGAAGTACAACACAAATACTAAACTCCATAATGGATCGTGCAATAATTCTAATAACCAGAGAATTAAACTTAAAAACAATTAAAAAGAACATTCTGATCAAATACTTTATTTATTACGAGTACCACTTGGGCTCCGTTTGATACTACATATTTTCCATGGATTTTTTTCATTTTCCAACTTTTATAGTGTTTGATTGGCAAAATTTTCTGGAAAATATTTTTCAACTTTCCAAATTTTTCACCTTTTTGAGGAAAATAAATTCTTGATGTTTTGATTGGTAAATATTTTTCAGGTTTTTTTTTTTTTTTTGGCAATTGGAAAAAAATCTAGACATAATGCTAAAAAAAAGCACTTTTATTGACAATTTTCATACAAAACAAAGTCAAACGAATGGTATTCGCCATTCGGTATAGTTATTTTTTTTTTGGCAATTGAAAAAATTCTAGACCAAATAGTAAAAAATATTATCACTTTAATGGACAATTTTCATAAAAAACAAAACCAAACGGACACCAAACTTTCAATATTTTCCATGAAAAATTATATCAATCAAACACAATTAATTGCAATTCTCAGTAAAACAATTTCTAGGCAAATCAATTCCATGTAAAACATTTTCTTTCCATTAATTTTCCACATTTGCAATCAAACGGACCCTTAATGAAAATTTTTGGAGAAAAATAATGTCTTGTGATTTCTATCCATGAGTCGCTTGGTTACACGTATGAACCAACCCCCAATGTGTTGATATCATACTTATTCACTCACCAGATTGGATCAAGGAAGAAGCACAAATCAGAAGATCCAAAATGCACTGTGCACTCTTCTATAAGAATAAATGTGCACTCTTCTATAAGAGTAAATGTTAAGTGCCAGCATCTTAAATAAACAACTCAATACCTTTGTGCTCGTGCATTACACTTTATTCAACAAGTTCTTTTCAATCGAACAACTTTTCTTAAATCCTTAACATGTGACTCACATATTTGTACAACCTCTATTTCCTCATCAAATATTACTTGACAATGCTAATCTCACATAAAAATGCAGTTATTTCATTGAAAATATGAACAAACAAGTCTTTCCCACTTTGATATGAGAAAAAGATTCAGAAATTACAGATATGAATTATCAGTCAACAAATATTATTCCACCAAAATAAATAACAAACTTACATGCTGTTTGGGAAGCAAGTAAAACTGGATCTTCGTGCCCAGGAGACTGCCGTGTTGCTGTAGACTGAATACAGCCCATTTAGTTAAGGGAAACGCTCCCCAGCCAACTAGTGCCTAGAACCTACATTTCATCATGATACATCATCAAGATTATCATAAACTTGCAAATGACACCCAAATCCAAAAATTAAACCTTCCAATCAATTAGTATACCAACTACAAACAAAAGTATTATTTCATACAAGTGCCTCCCTACTTCATTCAGATCTAGGATATGATCTAATTGAATGGTGAAAAGTAGATCGAAGTAGACATTGAAATTGGTAAATGTCCCTTGATTATAAGAAATGGTTTAATAAGTATTTTCCACACTAGTATCCAACCCAAAAGAAGTTTCAGTTTCCAATAACTTAAGAAACAGCTGGTTCCAAATGAAATAATATTAAAAACTACATTTATAAAATCAGTAATCAGAAAACAATGAAACAGCTTTGAATTTTTCACCTTATAAATCCAAAACATGGCCCAGGAAAAGAACAATTAAACAGAAAATAGATTGTTATGCATGTACTGAAAACTAACTGATTGTCTCCCACAAGAAAGATATAATGTAGAAATATTGCAAAAGAAAAGAGAAGATAATTACTTTGTCCAAGAGAAAACCCTGTTATAAGCCATCAAAATTTAGAATTTTGGAAATCCAAAGAATAGTTTAGACTAAAAAGAAATAGCTTTAGAATCTTGAACGTTCATTCTACAACGAATACAAGACCAAAGCATGATCATCAATTTTTCCTGAGAAAGAAATTCCACAAATTAAAAAAATTAACAAAAAAATAACATACCAACAAAAAGAAACGCCACAATACTGAAATCCGCTTTATATAGAGAAGCAAAGGTTTATAGGGTTCTTCAAAATTGAAGCGCACAACAAATGTATGTATATATACTCAGATTCAGTCTGCAGATCAGAGAGAGAAGCAAAATTGGAGAAGCAAAAGGAAGGAAAGGTCGAAACTGGGAAACAATTGATTCACAGAGTGGAACGTTACTGTGGAACAATGCGAATATCCGTATAATTTAAAGCAGTCAATTGAGAAATTTTATACTACCTTTGTCTTTCAATAATTTCCCAAACCACCCATTTGATTCGCATTCTTTGACATGGTGATTGGAGACCAAAGCCAAAAGGAAGGAGTTAGAGGTAAAGTCATACTTGAATTGGTAGCAGAATCAAAGTCCTGATTTGACAACATGGTTTCCAATGGAATATTCATTTTTGTTTGCTAAATGATGAAAGGTCGCTGTAATTTTTATTTTTAAAAGATTAATAACAAGTGGAAAGAAGATAAATTGTGAGAAAGAGTACGAAACTTAATTTTTTTTCATTTTTTTAATTAAAGATGAAGAGTTAATATTAAAAATGTGTCTAGAAAATGAGAAGTTTGATTAATCGCTAATTCAAAGAAAGATTATTCTTTCGAAACGAACAATTGATGAAATATCTTCTTTGCCTTTATAGGGCAACCAGATACACACTAGGATCCATCTCACCAAACAATACAACGCCATCCCCTCGCTTCTAATAAATGTATCTCACCCTCTATTTATGTAGATTTGAACTGTTGCTACTCTCACAATAAGTTGTTTTATTATCAAACTTTTTGAATAATCGACGAAATATGGAAGTCTCAACCTTGACAAATTACAATATCATAAGAATGAAAATATCACCAAAGTAGAGTTTTTGCATCATCCTTGATAATCAAAAATGGTTTTACCAAATTTGTGCATGATTGTAATTTCTAAAAGATAAAATGGAAAAATTATGTTGTTCTATTGAAACGTGCGATTGAATTTCAAGTTTATAAATAATTTATATATTTATGGAAGGGGGCTTAAAATGAATAAATAAATTAATGGAGTATATTCAATTGGGTTGTAAATTATATATTTATTGGTGAATGCCCATTATATCACTGTAGCTCTTTTTGTTCTTACGATTGTATCACTTACAACCTTAATTCTTTCCTATAAATATAGGTATGAATGTCAATGTGGCTCATCGACTCGAGTGGCCCATGGCTCAGCCTGAGAAAAGCTCGAGCCAAGCCGAGCCGACTCGTCAATCGAACCCCATTGGGGAAAACTACTCGAGGTCAAGCCAGCCAGTGTGGCTCATCCGGCTCGTGTCACTGGCCATTTTCTACCCGTGACGAGCCAAGCCAAGTTTTAGAAAAAAGGTTAAAAATAATAATAATAATTACAGCTGCCTGCATAATTCAGCTGCCTGCCTATAAACGGCCGCTGCCCGCGTTTGCGGGCAACAGTCATAAATTATTTTAAAAAAAAAAATAGAGCCGGTTCAACTCGTAAAGGCTCGAGCCAAAAGCTCGGGTTGAACCTAAACTTTTTGGCAGAGCAAAGGCTCGGCTCGGCTTGACCAAAACAAAAACCCGAATCATCTTTACTCGAGCATAGCCCGAGATTCGAATTTCGGCTCGTGATTCGACTTGACTCGTTGACACCCCTAAATATAAGAATATTATTTTCAATTATACATACAAGTCTGTCGACTTCTATATTTTCTTATCTTCTCTCTTTCAATTTATAACACGTGATCAGCAAGAAGTTCTAACAAATTGAGTTCATCTTTCTGCTCACAAATCTCTAGCCAAATGATGCAGAAAATATAATTTTTCCTTCAATTTAAAAAAGGGATAAGAAAGTTTAGCCAATTAAATTTACAAAGAAACCCTTTTTCTGCTCAAATAAAAGGTAAGTATTATCTTAAAATAGTATAGTTATTCAATCTAATTATATCTTTTTGACTATTTTAATTAATGATAGATAAATATTTGATTGTCGTTCAATATTTCAAAACAATATTATTATTATTATTATTATTATTATTATTATTATTATTATTATTCTTGAAAAAAAAAACAATTTAAATCAATATTCCAGAAGAATATTGATGTGTTGCTTGAAAATAAATATTATAATTGTATTATTTGTTACTCCTAAGAATTACAAATTCACACGTACTATATTTAAAATAATATTGTATTGTTACTAATAAAAGTATAATATTTTTACATATCATATTCTTGATGAATTTCATGTCGATGTTCTTGGTGAACCATAACACTATTTAAACATTATTCTAGAGAAATATTGTGATAATACTCCTAAAGAAGTATTAACCTTCTACATATTTAGGTTATAAATAAATATTTTTATTGTTGACTTATTGCTCCCGAAGAAGAGAAGAAGCATAATTTTATATTAAATTAATATACTAGAAGATTAATTAATTGTTGTGGAATGAAACACGATTCAAGTATTTAAATATTCTAAAAAATTATTGCATAATTGTTTGAATCAATTTTTACAAATCATTAATTTATAAAAGAATATTGTGTTGCTACCGAAGAAGCAAAATTCTATATTTATTACTATTTCTGAAGAATGTTATGCAGTTATTTTTTTAAGAATTGCAAATTTATGCACTTTAATATAAAATATTGTATTAATCTTGGAGAATTGTAACTTTAATTACATTGCTTCTAATGAAGCAATAGTTTATTCATCTATGTTAGGATTCATGTTGTATTGGAAATTTTTTTTATAAAAAGATTATTATAAAATAATAGGATCGTTATAAAAAAGTTATAATAGTCAATGTGTCTTTTGGAGAATTGTATAGATAAACTAAGAATCTTTGGGTTCGAGTATGGAGTAAGTAGAGAAAGTCGTTGGATTTACGATAGCCTATTGTCTGGCTGATCCTTGAGTAGAAAAAGCAAAATTATCGTCGCTCATCTATCGCTCGAGCGGCTCACCTGTCGCCTCATGTTGCTAGATTGGCACTCGAGCAACGGTGTTATACGAAATATTCTAGTTTGCGATTTTCAAAAGTTATATCTATCATATACTACCTAAATGTCTTTATAAGTACTCAATGCACATTACGTTTTTGGTGGTGGTTGATCTTTGTTTTACATTCTCATAACGCCAATGAATTACAAAATGGTTAATCCAAAACACCATCTTGCTAGAATAGGGTGTGTTTGAGCCACATTATTTTGAAAGAATGTATTTTGGAATAATAGATTGATTAAGAATGTGTGGTTAAAAAAGAAGGAAAAGTTATTGATATGATGGAAAATATTATTCTATTAAAGAATGTGTGGTTGAAAATGAGTAGAAGAATTAGAATGAAAATTTTAATATGGTCCAAACAGGGGCATATTCAGGAATGTACTTCCTCAATACCTTTCAGAGATTATTGAAGTTTGAGGGATGTGGACCAGAAGCATATAAAGAGTACAAGAACAAGGTGTTATTGGTGATCCACAAGAGATAGCAATTCCAGAATATTGAGAGCGAGTGTGAATGAAATACGTTTCAACGGGTCTTAGAGATTTTTTAGGTGGATCATACTGTAAGTTCTTATTGTGGAAACTATTGACTTGGTCCAGATGTTTTTTACCTAGTCAAGAGTTTTCTTCGTCATCAATTTTTTGTATTTTGTACATCATTGATTTTATACTAGTGGGCAATTCAACATAGAGTAGTTAATTCACGTGATTGAATCTAGATTAATTAATTATTGTGACTTGTTGTAATATTGATCAATGATATTTTTAATTTCGCATTATTCACATACTCATCCCCCTATAGGTGATTTTATGGTCAAATTAGTGACTTTCAATATCGATATTCTAGAAGAATATTATTTTGAGACTTCATAAGCCCTATTGTGTGATATGAAAGGACAAACTTATTATTGCTTGTAATTTGATATCCGCTAAATAAAAGACAAACCTACAAAGCTTTTAGCGGTGTTACTTAATTGGTACACTATACAAATATTAGTACAATTAAAATAAATATTGTATTGAACAAAAAATTCAATAACTCTTATATTTTATTGCTTTGCATGTCGAGTTAAATTGTCAATGAATCAATAATGATACAAAAAGAGTATTCAAATGAACATTCAACGAATAACCAGAAGATTTCTCAATCTAAAGAATTCTTATATGATATATGTTCTCTTTATTGAAAACTGGACATTAATCATCACTAGCTAAATTAGGTATTGAATTCTTTATATTTTTTAAGATTAATTAGGGTGATGTATGGGGCCTCATCACCCTTCATGTTGACCATTTCGATATTATTTATATCTAATAAAATATAATACATCTACTAGGTGATTTGTACGGTGTTTGCAACCAAAAATTTGCAACACTATTGCTTAGATTTTAAATTATGAGCATAATTTTCAAAATATACAATCAAAATGGTGCGTCTTATGAATGGTAGTAAGTCTGATTCTCAACCTTATAATGAGATTTAATTGAAATAACGATAAATGGTTTAACATTATTATTTACTAAACGCCCTCAATTAATTTCAAAACCATTACAATTGTGGACAAATTGCTTCCCAACTTAGTTTAGAGAATCCTATTAGCATCATACCAACATTAAAGTTTTCCCCACTATATTTGACTTATGGCCATATCTTAATTTTTTTTTTATCTAATTATTTTGATAGTGAAATGTATAAACAAATAATCCATCACAATGCATTGTGATGGAAAGTAAAAAATACTGAAAATAAATGCAAATTTGAACCCTTATACCATATCTCAAGTTCTAACGAGTGATATTTTATAACGTATTTTATTGATTATCAATTTGATTGGATGGTTTTTTCGACATTGGGGGGGAAATTAAGAAGCTGAAAAAATTATATACATAATACATCATTATATTATCTAGATTCTCGGAAAAAATAATTTGAACAAGAGTTCAAAAGATAATTCATTCATATTCATTTACTGACCAAAGGGATTAACAATATCTCAAACATTGGCTTTAAATGCCCAACTTGAATTAACGTTCTCGAAAGAAAATTCATTAACATTATATTTGATATATTTATGATACGCCTGAAGAGTAAATACATTCAATTCTAAGATGAAAATCTCTAAAAGTACTTGAAATATTGAAATTGAAAATCTATCATTAAGTTACGTTATTATAAAAAAAAATAGAAAAAATAAATAAAAGTTATCGATAATTTGCACATAATGTACTGCATCACATTATGAATAACAATGAATCTAAATAAATTCGTTGAATCATATAATTGAAGAAATGATTGGCCAACTAAAATGACGCAGTCATATTAAAATTGAATTTACTAAAGAAATCTAAAATTTCTGAACTTGTAGTCCGAAAATCTAAATGTGTATACATATACGAAAAAAAATAAGAAAAATGAGGTCGTAATATGTATTCAACATAGTGATTTCTCAAGACTGTGGTGGATGTAATCACAAGTCCATAACTTGTTATCTTGACAATGCATAAGATTTGAAGTGCGGTTATAGTCAATTTATTTGCCATGACTATTAATGTTATCCCTGAAAGATTTAATATGCATGAAAACCTATAATTCATGTGATAATATCATTAGGAGTAAATACGTGTTGCACTCTTTTTTCTCAACCAAGATTGTCTCGCTGAATTTTCATGACAAGTTTTAATATGGCAACTTTTGTGACTTATTAAAACGAACAATGTATTCTTTTTTCCTTTATTAGGATTTTTTCCATAGAGTTTTTTCAAATAAGATTTTAACGATACACATTTATTGTATAATGATGTCAATAATCTACAAGACATTTACTCATAAAATAATACTCTTATATATTACAATTTGTGTACGATTCCCGAAAAGAACGTCACAATTTATTTTTACACTATAACCCCCAAATTTCATTTAACTCAAGGCACTACTTAAGTCGAAATATCATGTAAATAA
>CAIGRO010273300.1:0-20615 GCA_903798355.1 Fraxinus baroniana | reverse complement strand
GTGGGAAACGGCCAACCGTAGCAAATGTTACCACTCATCGAAGTAGGTCGTTCCAAAATATATAAACGATTTTTCTTATTTTTGTAAGAGACATAAGCCGCCTCCCCGGTTTTGTTTCTTATGAAAAAATGAGGGATAAAATTGGTAAGGAAAATACATCTTAAATGAATAGTGATCTGCCGATTGCCTCTTTTAATAGAGGTAGTGATTATATGCATTGTATGTTTTAAAATTTATAGCTTGTTGAAAATCTGTTATAGGAGTGGTTTGGTTTTTGAGCTCATAATGTTGTGATTTTCCGTTTCTTTATGGTTGTTAATAATTTGTACAAATATTCGTGATGATTGGTGTTCATAAATTTGTGAAAAAATTAATTGCTGTTGAGATTTGATTTTGAAAATAAACTGAAACGGACGGAAGTATACTATGATTTGATTTTTGGTTAACACAATAAGTTTATATGTTAGTTTGATTTTTGGTTCAACGCTTAAATTGTTATCAAAATATTGGGCGTTTATCTATTTAGTATTTTTCATAATTAAAATTAATAAAATCTTACGATCCTCGATTCAATCCAATGAACTGATCTGCGAGACCACTGATTGGATGCACAATTACAATGCTGACAACCTTGCATACACGTACATTCAAAAATAAAAACTTCTGTTTCTTGTATTTTATTTAACTTGAAAGTTATTTATTTCTTGAGTAAAGATGTATAGCACACATAATATGCAATTGAGATATTATCACATGGTAATAATCTTAAACTTTAATTTAGTTGGACTCCTTATTTCTATCTGTGCACATTTTTCCTACGAATAATTCACAAGGCATAGTGCCACGTTCAAATTCCTTTATAATCCTCCCCAATATAGTTAGTAATGGCCCTAGAATTTTTTATTATTATTATTTTTTAATGTAACTACAGCAGACTTTTCCTAATATTTCAAACCTTTCTATTTACTTTGATGATTATTCATGATTCATATTCACTGCAGTTCACTTGATAGATATCATGGTTGCTTATAAACTCTACATTACAGGTGATCCCAGGCAATGAGACTAGAGTAATGAAAATGCTGAACCGTGTATCAGAAATTGGATCAACAATAGTCATGGGCAGGAATGAGCTGCTGCATGCGTCTGGTCATGCCTATCGTGATGAATTGGTAAGATAATTCAAATATCTGTTTTCAGATATGCTGAACATCGGCTGTACTACATGTACATAATTATTTACATACATATGATGTGTTGAGGTACGATTAGGTCAGAATTTCTTCAACCAAAAATAAAATAAAATTCTCCACTCTATTTTTGACACCTCATCTGAATGTAAACCATTATGTAACTCTATTTTGTACAAATAGCATTATTCGCTGAACATTAGATCGTTTTGTATTTTAATACTGTGAGCATATTGTGTAAAGCATAGATTATTCTCCTTCCCTGTTGCATGTTGCTTGGCAATGTATATTCTGATCATTTTGTGTGTGATGCGTTTCTTACTTTGTCATTCCACAACATAATATCCATATTTTTATGATTTCATATGATCTGTTTTTGAAGGAAGAAGTGCTAAGGATTGTTAAACCGCAACATTTTCTACCCATCCATGGAGAACTTGTATTCCTTAAAGAGCATGAGTTGCTTGGAAAATCAACTGGCATTCATCATACTGCAGTAAGTAATTTGTTTCAGTTCAAGATATTTGAAGAAAGAATATTGTTGGCTTAGTAGCACTCGTTAAATTGTAATTGCACTTTGGTTATAACCAATTTTATTTCTATTTGGTCAAAATTCATATGGGTCATCATGTGATTAAGACATACAAATCCTAGTAACTAACTGCACAAAGCTGAGACCAAACCTGTTTTTTATGCTAGCCTTATTTACGAGCCTACCTCAATTAACATCCACTTCCTAGAAGTGGGGTGGGGGGTCAAGGGCCAATTGTGGGAGAGGGGGCATTTCTTGAGCTGGCAGATAATCTACAATGGACTAGTTTGCACTATATCATTGGATTAGTCTGCTATTTTATATTTGTACTTGTCGGTACCTTTACCATAAAATAGAAGAAAGAGTTGAGAGAAAGCATCTGTTTGCCTGTGTGGAAGGCCTCTTAATTTTGAATGTCAATCTATTACATCTCGTGTCATACACTATTTTAATTATCTCTTCAGGTTATAAAAAATGGGGAGATGCTGGGAGTCTCACATTTGAGAAACAGAAGGGTTCTATCAAATGGTTTCATTTCCCTGGGGAAAGAAAATTTGCAGGTTACTCTAAAATTCGCTCTTGTGCACACACAGAAATGGCTGATGTGAATTTACACACCCATAGCTGTTAATTATCTGAAAAGATTTTTGCTAATATAGTCTGAATGCTGCAGATGATGTACAGTGATGGTGACAAGGCATTTGGAACGGCTAGTGAACTTTGTGTTGATGAGAGGATGAGAATTGCATCTGATGGTATTATAGTGATCAGGTAAGTAATTTATTACACCTGCAAAATCCTATTTTCTTAACTGTGCCTGCATTTAACAGTCTCACATCTATTGGGCAGTATGGAAATTTTACGCCCTCAAGCTATAAATGGTTTGGTTGAAACGGCTTTAAAAGGAAAAATAAGAATTACCACACGATGCTTATGGCTTGACAAAGGAAAACTTTTGGATGCACTTCATAAAGCTGCGCATGCTGCACTATCAAGCTGTCCTGTAAATTGCCCTCTGACCCACGTGGAAAGAACCGTGTCCGAAGTTTTGAGAAAGATAGTGAGAAAGTACAGTAGCAAAAGGCCTGAAGTTATAGCTATTGCTATTGAAAATGCAGCCGCTGTTCTTGCTGATGGGATTAATGGAAAACTATCTAATAAGTCGCCTGTTGGATTTGGAATTCCAGCATTGAGAAAAGCAGTTGATGGACATCAAAAGAACAGACAACTGACTAGAACACTAGAGGAAGATGGCAATTGCCTAGCACTTGCAAAAAGTACCACAGAACAAGAATCACGAGGTTATGTTTAACTCTTGCTAAAATCTCAGTCAGTTCTCTTCAATTTCCAAAATTATGTTAATATAGATAGGCCCACTTAGTAGAATAGATTCAGGGAGTTTAATCAATAGTCTGTGCATGTATCTAGATGCGAAAGAAGGCATGAAATATGGTTTTTGACTGTTGTAACCTTAACCTTGCTGAAAATTGAAATATTATATATTGGCTTTGTGGTGGTTGCATATATCTGCTAGCTGTATCCGAAAGAGAGGAACATGATGTACTTTTAGCTTACACGGTAGGATAATGCTTAGTGTTCTCTTTTCGGCCATTCATTTGGGGGTAAAGTGAAATATAATAGTGACTTTCCTATCATCAACAATTTTGACATTGCATTACTTTACTCTCGAGAATAATCAGGAGTGTAGAGATCTCAGTGTACTAATATTATTGTTATTGGGCTTTAAGATCATTATCTCAATCAATATATTCTGTATATGATAAAGTGATTGTTGTAATATAAATCATATTTATTCTAGTGCCTTTATAAAGTTTTTAGGCATAGTAAACTAGATTCCATGATGTCAATATGTTACTAATTTATTGAAACTGTTCTTCATACTTTCTTCTTTGTGCAGTTCATGATGTTGATGATGAGAGACTTCTAGATGAGGAAGAAACCTCTTCAAGTTCTGAACCAGAAAAATCTTCCAACGGTGACGATTCAGATGATTTTTGGAAGTCGTTTGTAGTACCATCGGTGGTCAATCAATCAGAAGGTAAAAGCGAGTTACTTCCAGCAAAGGAGCAAAAAGAAGAGGCCAAAACAGAAAGCAGTGAACTTGATTCCAGCATGCCAAAATCTAGATTAAAACCCAAGGCTGCAAAACGGAACGAATGGAAACCTGAAGAGGTTAAGAAGCTAATTGAATTGCGTGGGGAACTCAACAGAAGATTCCAAGTTCCCAGGGGACGGATGGCCCTCTGGGAGGAAATATCTTCAAATCTGTTATCTGATGGAATTACTAGAAGTGCCGGACAATGCAAATTTTTGTGGACATCTCTAGTCCAGAAATACAAGGTTCGTTTCCTTATCTTTAGCTTAGAAGTGACGACACAATCATTCTCTCTGTCATATTCATTCATGTACTCATTAGGGGCTTTATCTGCCAAATTAAGCTCATTATTCTTCTCAATGATTATATAGTTATGTCATATATGCATGTGTATACTAGTGAGTCAATAACATATTCGTACTCACTTTGAATATGTTATGTAGCATTCTCGACAGTGTTTTAGTTGTTACAGATTTCCCATTTCCCATTATGTTAAATAAGACTGTCCATATTAAGGTGAACATCCTTATTTGTTCTACCAACCATTGTAATGCATATTGGCAGAGGGTTTGTCTCGATTACATTATCCTCCTTTCACGTTGCAGATTGTGTGTATATTTCTTTACTTTCAGTGGTTCACAAAGTTAGTGAATAAGCCCCGGATTCTAAACGGCCGAAGCAGCCTGCACTTGCTTTTAACTGCCCCAATAAGTATTGTCCAGGCTGGCCTCGGTCGTGTCATATTCCTTAGTAACATGCTTTTTTTTTTCGAAATCATGTTTGTTACATCAAATTTCTTCGTTTGATGATTTATAACTCTGGCAGCTATTTTTGTTTTGAACAGGAATGTAAGAATGATATGGAAAGTCGGAAGACCTGGCCATACTTTGATGATGTGGACAAGATTTTATCGGATTTGGAGACGACAGCACCCAAATGATCTGAAGTATAGTTCACAGATAATCTTCGGGGGGCAGAGAATCAAAAGAGAGTCGAGGAATATTACAGCAAACCTCGTGGATCAGTGAAATAGAGAGACGACTATGGGAAAATTGAAAGAGGTTCAACAAAAATCATTCAGAATATGATCTCAAGGATATTTCTGTGACCTGTATTATGCCATACAGAAAGAATGTGCGAGAGGGAATCAATTTTGTAACGTTGCATATTATGTTTACTGTTAAATGAGTAAATAAATTGTAACGAATTTCATCATCTTTGGTTTAGTTGTCCACTGGAAAAATGTTCTTCAGATTTAAGGAAAAAAAATGGATTTCGGATAATATTTCTTGGGTTGTGCTAGGTACACTTGCGTACTCGTAGTATTTTCCTTCTAAATACTTCTTTCTGCATAGCTTGGTGTAGATAATTATTTTGTCTACTACCATTAGACTGTACAAGTATATATCTCTAGTGCGTATTGCACACGCAATAAAGTCGTCTACTCAAAATATGACATTTTGATCCTAAACTATGAAGTGACAAATCATGACACATTGGATGCCGAGTGGGTAAGAGAAACAGAGTGGATGGATGGTTATTTGACGTTATTATGATTCGAGTGATTTTGATCTAAATTGTCATGATTTGCGTGGACAGTTCTACGACGTGAGAATAAAATTGTCCGATTGAAGTACATCTCATTTGGTAAATTGGACTAGACACTAGTTGATTCTATTAAAAAGTGAAAAATTTGTCGTGTACAGTGATGTTCAATATGCATCTAATGGTCTAAACACGTCCTTAAGGCGGGATGGAGAGCAAGGTTACGTCAACCAGTTTAAAAAGTTGTACCAGCACTTTGCTTTACTACGGAATTCTTTAGTACAACATTTTTGTATTAGGTACCTATATAGTAACAAAAATAAATTAATTAATATGAAGATCATCAAATACTCAAAAAGTAAACGAATAAAATGCACAAAATAAATCGACAGTACGATACAAAGTTGGGACACACAAAATTCTCAGCCCTTCGGCGTAATGCTTCTCTCTTCTGCTTGAAAGATAACCAGTAGCACAAAAGATCAGTTCTATACTAGAAGCTTATTGTATTTTGCCTGTCTCGAGGTGCAACGCATTGCCACAAGGACCGATACGAGGGAATATTTGCAGCATCAATACCCAGGGATGCAAGGTTGCGTGCGTACTCCTGAAAATCATGCACATTTGAGAGAATGTGCCAAGAATATACAACTGATGATAAAAGTGCCATCTTCCCGAATAAAAACTCAACCAATGTTGAAATGGTCAAGTGTTTATAAACGATTTAAATTATAAATAGATATGAATGATAGACAAGTGAGTAGCGCTCATGGAATCCATGAAATGTGAATAGAATGGGACTTGACTGATTATAAACATCAGCCGAACACATGCTTAATGCAGCTTTGAGTCTCATAGAATGGATGAACAATAAGTGATTAGTAAGTTACGGGTCATACGAACGTCGGGTCGGTTCACAGAATTAAACATTTTCAAACCGACCCAACCCATTTTCTTTAACCCTATTTCCAAACCCTAAAGTTTTCCCACTGCAGATTATTTCCAAACCCGGTGGCCGTATAATACATTGGGACGGGGCCTCGTGTGCTTGGAGTTCTAGCCATGTCACCATAGGTAACGGATCTTTCTTTTTTATGGTGTATAACTCTTTCCCTCCCTGATATTGGCAGGCAATGGGTTGTGGGACGTTGTGTTGAATGACCCCTCGTGTGGGGTTGCACGGATGTGCTTAAAAGGGAAGGTGGTATCCACCGGTGAGCCGCCGATGGAAAATAATGACTGTGGTGGTGCTGGGGAGAATTCCGACAAAGCTTGTACAAATGCATCAATGCTCCTCACTAGCATTGAATTAGAGGGGTCCAAAGGAGAAGGGTAGAGGTGGGGTAAGAGCCTTCATGTGAGTTACCCAATAAACTGTATAAAAACTGGAAAAAGTGTGTATCTTTTCTTTTCTTCTTCTTCCTGCATCTCTTCTTTTTCTTTTTCCTTTTACAGCATATACTTTTAATTTATTGCATTTGGGTAATTGTGTTTAGGCTTATTATTTCATGGAACCCGATCTGACCGTCGGGTTGGGTCGTGAAAGAGTCCAAAACCGAGTATGTAGGGTACGGTCGGGTTTGGGCCAAACCCGACCCGACCCATTGCCCACCCCTAATAAAAAGTATGATTGACCAATTTAAATTATAATATAAGCTTTGCCAAACATGCTCTTTAGTTTAAGATCCTTTTAAGAAATATTTGGTACATAGTAATCCACTAATGATAAAAATGCTATATGGGGAATCAATACTCTCGACCAATATTGAAATGGTAAAGATAAGCTATGATGCTCGGACTCGGGTATGGGTGAGTATCTAAGTATCAGATCTTTTATTTTCTAAAATGTGGAATTCGGGGACATGCCAAAAAAGAGTCCTAATCTCGGACACGGGTACGTGAGTACGTCTTTCAAACTTCAAATAGTTCAGTTTTCAATTATGAGAAGTACTAAATGTTATATAAAATAGAAAATGAGTGATTTGATTGCAATTTGAATTTAGTGGGACGCTTTATGGAACTCATGTCATTTTATACAAATAAAACCTTAAATCATCGATACAAAGAAAGAGAAAAGGAAGGAAATGGAAAGAAAAAAGAAAGAAGAAGAAAAAGAAGGGAAAACCTAGAGCCGCCACCTTTTCCCACTCTCTCGGCTACGACGCTAGGTTTATAGAGAGCAAAAAGGGGAAAGAAGAAAAGGAAAAGGAAAAAAAATAAAATAAAAAAAAATGACGAAGTGTCCAGTTGAAAATTGGAGGATCCGACATATATTTCATACCCATACCCATACCCATGTCGTGTCGTGTCCCAGTCCGACACGGGTACTCCAACTATTTTGAAAAGTCCAAGCATCATAGAAGATAAGAAATCTAGTTTAAGATCCTTTTAAGAAATGTTTAGTAGGGAGGATTGGAAAACAATAGATATTATTAACAAGGCAAAAAAGTGATAAAATCTTGTTTACCATATTGTCCAAACTTGAACTTTGAATGATTCTTACCTGAATATCAAGAAATAACTGCATGCACATCTTGTCAGTATCAGACACAGTATGGTCTGTTACCTCTGTGCTTGCTCCAGCTCGTTTTTGTGCACCTAAACGTATTTTCTGAAGAGAAGACTCCGTCTTTCTTGCCTGTAATAATAATAAGTGCCAGTTGGCAATACCGTAAGAGAAAGATAGCAGGAAGTTATTTTCTCATGAAAAACAACAAAAAGCCAAAACCAGCTTTTCGGCAAAAACTGCCTAGTGGCTATCCAACTGCTGAGGGAGTAAAGCAGTGTACGTCTAAGCTTAAAAAGTTGACTTATCAAGTAAATTAGTACGTTTCAAAATAAACATTGTTTATTAGTCGAGGATGGAAAAAAGTTCGCCACTAGTTATGAGAGAAACACAAGTTACATTCAAAGTAACTTATGTAAAGTTCCAAGGAAATTAAGTTTACCCAAACACGTGAAAACAAATGTTACTTAAAAATAGCTTTTATTTTTTCTAATCTTAGCCAAACGTTCACTAGTCATTCAGTTCATCTCATAGATGAGATTTTGGCACAAATCCATTCCAAAGTCCAGGAAGGGTTCTAGAAATTTATTCAAGGAGCGTGTCAAGGACAAAAGGGATGCTTGGGAAGAGAGGAAGAGAGAGGTGTCTTCCTAAAAATTCAGACAATATGCTCAGGAATCTACATACCACACTAACGAGCTCAGCAGCTAATTCATAATATCTGCGAGTAATCTCACTAGTAGCACTCTGCAAGAGTTCATTTCGGAGGTTGCCTGTTAAATACATGGCAACTCGCTCTCCATCAAGAAAAGCCTGCAGAAGGTAAGATGTTTTAGATGGAAAAAACTATGATTCAGAAAAAGTTGATAACATATTGTAAAGCCAGTAAGAGAGAGGCATACACTTCAAAAAGTGGGGAAAATATGCATTATTCCAAGAAAAAGCAATCTCTAACGGGTTGAGTATATCACAAAGCATTTTAAAGGTTCAGGAAACCAAAACAATTCTGATGCATTTTATTTTCAGTTTAATAAGAATATGCAGACTTTCTCGTGATATATGAACGTGCATACTAAAATAGATTCTGATCCTACCGAGTTTCAATATTGGGCGATCTTAGCAGATATACCTACCCCTCATCCCCAACACCAAGGTGTTAGTGTGGTATGTGCCACCTATTCTTTAGCAGCTCAATAGATGGTTTATGCTCTTAAATTTATGGAGTATTGTCAATTGTGGAAGGTTCCATACAGTACATTTTTTTTTTTTGGAAGGTAATAAAAAATTTATTTATCAAAAAGCATAATACACAGGAAGTGTATTAGTATTACCGAACATTCTGTACTCATGAGGCGCACATCATCCACATCTATGTCATATCTACACAAATGTTGGTTCTTACCACAGGTACGAATACATGAGAATTAGCTGCTCAAGCATCTATCATTTGATGCTTAAAATGAAAACATGTGATTTGGGTACTTGCGCAATAATTATAGCATTAGCAGCAACAGCAAGAGGACTTGCTACAAGGTTAACATTTTCTTCTTCCATATAGGCACCCCAACTTACTAGTTTCATATCATACAAGTGGAATTTTATGTCACAATTATTGGGGCCAATTTTTATTTTCTAGGGAGAAGTTATTTTTTCACATGAAAGCATATAAATCCTTTTGACACCAGAGTTGAAATACATGTTAAATGTATAAAAAGCTAATCTTACATAAGCATGTTGTCATTTATCTTATAGCAAAATGACCGTATAAAAGGAAATCTATGCTCAGTAGGGAAATATTCTGGAGGTGAAGACATTAAGTACCTTTAAAGGACGCAATACCCCTGTTACGTATGGTGAATGCCTAACAGGAAGAGGTCTCTGACCCACCCTATACGTTGCAGTTATTCCCTTCAATTGTCGCAAGTCCTACAAAAAAATTTGCACATGGCATGCCCCAAGTAAATTGTAGTCCATGGTTAAACTGAACATAGAGCATGTTTGGCTAAGCTTAAAAGGTGCCAAACGGCGAATAAAGTCCAAGGAAGCTTATTAGTGTAAGAAATTGGATAAAGATGTTTTACCTCCACCGATTTTTCAACCAATGTTTCTATTATTGAATTCATTACAAGAGGCAGAAGAACTTTCAGGGAATTTCCGCCCCGCAGAATACTCTGCCTTACAGGATCAAGCACTTCGGGGGAACACGACTTGAGAAGCTCAAGCACATTCCCCAGGTAACCACCACAAATTTCCTCCACCAGACAATTTAGATCATGAATTATCTGTAAAAGAACTGTTATTAATAAATATAGCATAATCGACTTTTTTCACAAATTGCACAAGGCATGAAATTAAAGGTGAATTGCAGGTTACAACATGCCATATTCATGTATCTGTAATTCAGGAGGTCGGGAGAGGGGAAACCGGGCAAAAAAACATTCAAGATTTGAATCGAAAATTATGTTCAGAGAGAGAAAATCACTCGGTACAAATGGCAAAAAATTGGCAGTAAACTGGTAAAAATAGAATTAACTAACAGCCATATTTATCATTGGACCTAATACAAGGAGAGAAAAAAGCATTTCATACTCACAAAAAATCAGCACGTTGAAAATGACCATATCACGGAGCCACAAGTCATGCAATTTATGACTATTTGACAATCTAGTGTCCACTGAACAAAAAGATACAAATAACACCAAGTAAACCATATCAACACAAGTAATAACTCAAACCAGCAGTTTCCACTAATGGGTAGTGAAGGCCACAAGTAAATATCATAAAAACTTCTAGTGTCTGTCTTTAGGATTGTGGGTGAATATAACAATGTACAATATTTGAGGATGAAAGTCGAGACTTAAAACACATATCTAGTAAAAATATAAAATGACGAGCTCCAATTCCACAAGTAGGGAAAATGAAAGTATAAAATCATGGAGCTGGGTCAGGGGTACCCCCCCAAGGATATATGATAATTTAGAGTTCTAAAACAAATCATAAAGTGAGGGCAAGGGGGAAGAGCACAAACTAGATGCAAAATCCAGCCACCTCTAGCAACTCCAAGCATAATAGGCGTTTCTCACCCTCACCCCTTCACTTTTACGATTTTTTTTTCAAACTCCTTAAAAAACCTAGCTTCTCCGTCCACCTGCATCAGCTATAGATGAATGATAAGAAGTTGCATAAGCCAAATTCTCTTTCTCCACCAAATCTGATTTCCTTCAAGCATTTTCTCTCAATCCCCCTCCCTCCCTCCCTCCCTCCAGGGAGTAAGGAGATCTCCCTTGCCTTCATTTCCACTTTCATGATCTATCCTTATGTTTCATGTTCTATGTTCAACAATGATTATTTCACATATGTCATGTTAATGCATAGAGCATTTTCAAGAGACTCCAAGCATAATAGGCGTTTCTCACCCTCACCCCTTCACTTTAACGATTTTTTTTTTTTTCAAAATCTTTAAAAACCTACTTCTCTGTCCACCTGCATCAGCTATAGATAAATGAGAAGAAGTTGCATAAGCCAAATTCTCTTTTTCCACCAAATCTGATTTCCCTCGAGCATTTTCTCACAACCCTCCCCCCTCCCTCCCTCCCTCCAGGAGTAAGGAGATCTCCCTTGCCTTCATTTCCACTTTCATGATCTATCTTTATGTTTCATATTTTACGTTCAACAATAATTATTTCACATATGTAATGTTAATGCATACATCATTTTCAAGAGACTCTTAAAACATAAAATTCTCTCTATTTAAAAAGACAATCATTAAAATTATGCTCCAAAAGACTCTTCAAATTGACATTTTAAAATAGAGAGTGAGTTTGACTCTTCAAATTTGGAGAGCCAAACACTCTCTAAAATTAAATGTATTCGAAATATTTCAATTTTCAATAGAAAAAAATAATATAATAATTTAGAGGGACATTAGTGAAAAATAAAAGATATGGAAAAATAATAAATATTTTTTTGGAGTAATAAAATTAAATTTTAAAAATAAATAACATGTTGGAGCACTTAAAAAAATTTACTCTCTAACTTTATAGACTTTTTCTAAAATGTTAAATATGTTCTTTAAAAATAGAGAGTCTCTTGAAGATACTCTTATGGTGTCTTCCAAGAGTGGCATATGAACACTTGCATGATTGTATCACTGAAATGAACCTACATCTCTCTGATTGGATAATATAAATGTATTAAGCCAAACAAGCGTGGATCATTTTTCAATCACTTGCCAATTATTGAATTTTTTAGATCTCTCTCTTCATAAAAGAGATTTAGCCCCTGTTTGGGCTCCATTTTATTCAAAATGCATTTTCTCTCTTCTTTCAGCCACATTCTCCAATAAAATAATATTACACGTAAATCTAAAGCGTTTTCTTCTTTTTTTAACCACGCATTCTTCAAAAATACACTATTCTAAACATTTTCTCCAAATTTTCATTTTAATGGAGCCCAAACAAGGGCTTAATTAATATAAATTAATGGTCACTATCTGAGACAATTCTTAGATAAACATGAAGATAATCCTCAAATAGTAAGGAATGGCATTATAATAGTCTAAAGAGGGGAAGTGGACAGGATAAGAACTGACAATTCCTTTTGCACAGACAAATAATACAGATGGTCTGAATAAATGAGATACATACATAAAGAAAATCTTCTGGGCTAGCAGAAACAGCCCACTCAGATCCAGATTTGGAACCTGCATTACCAGCTTTGCGAGCATCCATTCCAACTGATAACCAGTTTGAGAATCTGTAATGATAATACAGTTCAAAATTCTAATATGTCCATACGTACATTTTTAAGTCAAATCATCAAACAGATTTATATTTCTAAACCCAGCTAACAATGAAAGAAAACTAACCGTGAAACCGGATCCAAAAAAAAAAAAACTAACCGTGAAAGAAGTTGCAAAAACAGGCGTAAAAACTTGTCAGCGCAAGAAAGGACAAAAACATCATCTCTCCAGCATGATCTCAAGCAATCCAAAAGAGAGATACTTTGCTTCAATACTAAGTTTAAAGAATGTCCCTGATCTGAGGACAAGTTTTGAGAGGGCTGAAGTGCAGTAACTGCAAGTGCAGATTCCAGCGTCCCAGCAATTTCCTGAAATCTAAGGCAATTAATTCATGTAAGTAGTTCTATCTTTAAGTTTCTCTTGTTAATACTTCATCACCTTCCTAAGATTGGAGAGGCCTAGCAGACTTAGTTATAGACTTGTATATCAGATCATGGTGAGTACCTCAATGTGAAATAGACCCCAGTATTCCATTGCTTTATAAATTCCATATAGACTGCTTCTTCCCGAAATTTAGCAATTGCAGATCTAGAGGGGCAGTGACCTAGCATGAAAATGTAGTGTAAGACAGATGTAAATGAGAAAATAATTAATGAGCCAACCATTAATGTGAATGTAGAACGTGCTGAAGGTTCCTCCACAACCTTCTAAGTAAGCCAAGAAATTTAGGCTTGATTTGTAATTTTTTAGGAACTCTGTGGGTCTTCCAGGAGAGAAAGCCCCAGGTTTTCCTTTCTGGATTGCTGATAGAACCTCTCTGAGAATAGAATTGGGGTCTTTCGACTTATGTACATCTGGTGAATTTTCTGCACATAATTTTAAATACAAGAACAATAAGCAATCATAGAGAAATGTCAAAGTCCAGCTAAACTTGTTATTCAAGAAATAAAAAATTGATTAGATGTCAAGAAATTTACAAGGCATAGAAGTTTTTAGAAAATTTGGTTTAAAATGTATATTCAATAGTCCTGTGAATTCCAATAATGTATGCATGATTCTGTTGGTGCGGCTTTCAGGGTTGTGTGCAGATGCAAACAAACAACTAAATGAAGACTTCATGTTACAGTAACTGCAATAAAATTTGCGGAAAGAACCAAAAAGAAACGAGTTTGATAAAGACAAGTCATATGCAGGTTAGGGGTTGTTAAACATATTTAGGCATACAACAACAGGGTTTTGCTTTTCCATTAATTTTAACAGATCCGTGATAGATAAGATAACTTATTCTTGTGTGGTCTCAAACACGGTGCAAAGATCATGTTAATGTAAAAGGGAAGAATTCTTGCTACTTTTCCAAATTCCACCTTATAGCATCATTGATTTGCTTATTCATTTATTTTTCTAATTTTTTTGTTTTCTTGCAGAAGAAATTGCTTGTCTGTTATGAAGGCACAATATCTGTATTGTCCATAAAAAAAACTCAACTCTACTAATAAAATCCTTATTCCACTGTGCTAACTCGCATATAATCTCATTCCTTCGTTTTTAGTTCAAGGTGCTGAAGGAAAGAAATCAATCTGGCATTAGTACAAATTGCTGATATTACCAGTTACCACAGACATCTGCCTACTAATTTATCCAACTTAGAAGTGCACATTGTCAACAACATGACAGTAGTGCCCTGAACTAACAATAACATATTAATCCACTATGAAATTTCAAGTTTATTAATTCTGCTTCAAGGAAACAGGAGGACAATATAACTGCAATATTCCTTTATTAACCCAGAATAGAATAACACAAGATAATTGTTCGTATGGACATTTTCTATTTTCCAATAAAAAATTACAATCATCATCAATGTATTGCTTGATTCTTTCATAGTCTTGGTCAAGTTCGTCTGCAGATTCCCCACCAACTGCACTGGATGAGCCGTGAGGGATAACCTTCTGTACAAATGGTGCCACCACTTTTAAGCGGAAAATATCTTCAGCACTCTTCGTATTATCAATAGCAGCATATGCACGTAGGCAATTGTATATTGCATTTGCATCTTTGTGCTCAAGTCCATCAACAAAACAGTGTCCCAAACTTGTATCTAACAACACGCCAGCACTCTGTATCCTCTTCACCATATTCTCAATGAAGGACATATTCTGTACTGCCATCATACAAAAATAATGTGGTTTAAGTACTGTAAATTCCACCGACTGTGTATAACATATGGAATAGAGGGACACCAAAAAGAATTGCAGGATGAGCAAAATATCAAACCACATAATTAGCTCTTAGATCAGACACGTCATAACTCTACTATTGAGCCTACCCATGTATAAAGGAGCAGGAAATGAAGAGTAAGGGAAAATCAAATCTATTATGGAGGAAATTTTGCATTCATTTTGTTTAAACTTAATTTGTGTCATAAATGTTACCTTAAACAGTTTCACATATTTACAATTCTTTAAATAATAAGTGTATGCCATAGATTTATTGGTCGTAATCCATGAATACAGAGTCAGGCATTCAATACTCTGAATTTCATGTGCTGTCATAATAGGAATTCTATGAGCATCTAAACATTGATGTCTTAGTTCTAATAATAACAAAAACTAAGACTTATCCTTATAATTTAGTAGTTGGCTGCATGAATCCCGTTTGACCGCTTTGTTCATTCAATCATTGCATCTCTTGAAAGATCCACTACAACCATATCATTCGCAACCACATGTCATGTTAGTTTTGGTCTAACTCTCCCTATTGTAATTGTCTAAGAAGCAGGGAGAAGTGTAAACTTATTGCGTACTCGTATCCGATACATATCCAAACTTGAATATGCATGGACACGTTCTAATATGTACTGAATATGTGTTATTTAATTATTTTGTATTTTTTAAACTTTGTATATGTATCAGACACATAAAGAACAATTTAATTGGTTTTAAACTCTTTTGAAGCTCATTATTATTTACAATAGATACAATAAAAGATAATTTTATTTTATTTTACTTAATAGATAAGTATGAGTGAAATGTTTTAAAAATCACTAAACTTATACATTAGTCACGGACTACTCATTGAACTATGAAATACTTCAACTTGCTCACTGAACTTATCCCATTTGCACTCCATCTATCACACCTTAAAATATGATAACTATTTTGCTGATGTGGAGCATGATAATCTTGCGTGGCGACTAACAGGTGTCACGTCAACCGAAATATCCAACTCACATTTTAAATTAGTTTAAAAAATAAATAAAAAAAACCAAAAATGAAACCTTGTGTTTCAAGGAATGGGAAATGATTTTCAAATGGGCAAAACACATTTTTACAATAAAATAAAAAGAATAAATAAAAAACCTTAACATAAAACACGCAAAACTAAACCCGACATCAGAAACCCAAATTCAACACCAAACCACCAATTTCCCCCAAAGGCAAAATCGCCGATGTCGCTGTAGTTAGCCATGAGATCCGCATACCATATAACGAATTCTGAGTTTTATATCAGCAAATTTCATATCCCTTTAAATTTTTCAGTCATCCTTTTTTTAAGGCAAAAAATTGAGTTTCATCAGTTTATTTTCCTATATATTAATTTGGGTAGCATGAATCTAGATAATATATTGGTGAGATGGGAAGAAAGTGAATGCCAATTAGAGCATAAAAAGCACCCAAAAAAGCTTACAATTGTGAACAAACTGTAGAAAAGCTACAAATACTACTTCTTCTCTGGCAAAATCGTCAACTTGCATTAATAGTTGTGTCACTGGTCGTGGCTGGAGAGTTGGTGGTGGTTCCGTGCATCACACTTTTTATCCCATTCATGAAATCCTCAAGCGCAGCTCCAGCGTTGCAATCAAGAAATATACAGCCTGAACTAGAGATAGAATTTTAACTTCTTGTTTAACCTTTAATATTTCATCAGCCCTTAGCATAACTTCCACCAAACCGTCCTCCTTCAGATCCAGAGCTGCCTTGACTTGGCTGTCCTCTACCGCACCACCACCTCTTCCTCCCTCAATGATTTGAGAGAAATTGGTGGTTTGGAATTGAATTTGGGATTCTGATGCCGGGGTTTAGTTTTGTGTGTTCTATGTTCTAATTTTTTTTTTCTTTAATTATAAAAATGTGTTTGCCCATTTGAAAATTGTATCTCACTCCTCGAAACACATGGTTTCAGGTTTTTTTTAATATTTTAAAATGTGAGTTGGACATTTCGATTGACATGACATGCCGTTAATCACCAAACAAGATTACCGTCTTTCACATCAGCAAAATATTTAACAAATTTAAGGATTGGTGGATAGAGTACAAACGGAGATAAGTTCAGTGAGTAAGTTGAAGCAATTCATAGTCGAGTGAGTAGTCCGTGACCAATTAATAAATTCAATGATTTTCGAAATATTTCTCTCGGATTACTATTATTATTACCAATAACTTGTTGAAAATAGATAAAAAAATTTGGCATTATAGGCACTTACTCTTTTGTGCATTCTATGAGAATGAATACAATTACTCCACAACGAAATGAGAAATTGATTTTCATTCTTAGCCATCTACGTCCTTTATTAAGACAATGAAATATTTATTCAAAAGGTGAATCCAAAATGTTGGATATTGTCAGAGACTCGTTTAATACTCTTGAAAGTGTTAGGCTACTTAAGATAGTTAATCTATCATTAGACGAGTGAGAATTGAAGAGTGGTTTTTAATGATAACGAAGAAGTTGGGATAAAGATTAAAAAAAAAATGCTATATAGACACACACATACATGTCCCACCCAACAACCAAAGTAGTGTCCTCAATTGTACGACATCCACTTCTTTGTGTATACTATAATGCTATACAATGATCTTAACATCCTTATTTTCACCCAATAATGAGTTCTATGTCGTTTAATAACCCAACATTGAATACAAGAAAGCACAGCATATCAAATAAGTGTTTTGTAGAAATTGCTTTTTTAATTTAGAAATCATTCTACCATACAGAATTTGTGTAACATTTCTCCCTTTCGTGCACACATGTTAATCCGACATGTGCACATTACATCCTCTTCAAGTCCAGATTCTTTGGTAATAACGGACCTAAGTACCTAAAACTATCACTTTTTGGAACAATACAATCTTCTACAGTGACTTCACTACCATCCTTATTCCTATTATAATTTGTATCTTACTTCTACTTACCTAAAATCTGACTCCAAAGTTGTAACTCATCTTGGCCTCATCTACTAAAATTACGTCACGAACAAACGACATGCACCAAATAGACTTATCTAGGATATGCTTATGAGCTCATCCATGACTAGAATGAAAAGACAAGGACTTGAGGCTAAATCTTGATGCAAGCTTACAGAGATATTAAATGATAATCAGACCAGTATGAAGCAAAGACATTATAAATATTCTTAGTTTACATGTCCCCATTACTGTGATCGTGAATAACTCAAAAGTTGGAAAAAATATCAAAATTGTCAACAGTAATAAAAGTCACATATATTGGAGTCAAATATATTTATATCAAAAAGAAAGTCCAACATATGAACAAGCAATAAGTTGCAGAACACAAATCCACAAAAAACTAATAGAAGAAAGAAATATATCAAAAGAAGAGAAAAATAAAGATCTGTTGTACGAGGATGGAGGGGAAAAGACCTTTGCATGAGCAATATAGAACTTCAGCCGATTCATTTCACTTGCAATTCTTTCCAGAAGCATACTTTGAGTCTCTCTAAGGCTTGTTCCATTGCCAGCATCTTGAAATGAGATGCCGTTGCTTAATTGACCCTTTTCTATAGAATTAACATTGCCGCTGGCCCAATCAGCTGGCACACTAGGAAGCTCCTTTATCAATTTTTCAACCTACATAGATATCAAATTTCAGTACATATTAGAAAATTTAAAATAAAGCGGCTAGAAGCCAAAACGGAGTGTGGAATGTGTATCTTCTTTATCTACCATCTATTTTTCTTCCCTTTTGTTCTGCATTCTTGCATCCCAAACCCCACAAAACCACCCATAAGGTTCTGACCAATGAGTCCCAACTAAGATGATCCTATCTAAAGAAGCACAAACAAGAAACAACTAAACATAAAAAAAAATAATAATAAATAAATAAAATAAAAATCAAGAAAGCCCTTAATTAAAGTACCAGGTTTTGACAACAAAGACTAATTCTTACTTCCACAGCTACGTAGAACATGATTGAATTGACCATAGTCCACAGATTGAGCAGTAGCATTTCTATAAAATTCGGTGAAAGTTACACCCAGCGAAAAATAGTTTAGCTTCAAGTGATAGAGTTAAGTATAGGGTATATTTTTCCGTCAAGAAAAGTTGGCCCTGTGTGAAATTTCTCTTCGCATTTGTACTCAAATGCAACATTAAGTAATCAAAGAACTCTGACTCGAACCGGCAATGATGTGTTTTAAACCATATAACGACAACAATATCTATACTTTTCCAATTAGAATTGCGTGTGATTTACCCTATACCTTGCAAGAATAAACTGAATCACTTCATTCTTTAATTTATATTCTTCCTTCTCCTTTTCATCATTTTCCATCCTCTTAAAACTAAATCTAACCACTCTAATCCACTCCTAACCTGCATCAATTCAACCTTGGAAGTTGGAACCTTACAATTTCCACTCACAAAAGTGCAATCTTTCTCGACATGTGCTGACATTCACATACACACAAGGCAAGACATCTGTATTCTGCCTGCTGGATAAAAGACCATTAATGACAGGATGCCAGTATTTGTATCATCCACCAAACATAGAGGTGCTCTGTCTCCATAGTTGGCCGTAAGCACATGCTCCAAGATTCCTAATAGTAGAGAGGTGCTCCCCCCAATAGGGGGGCACCACATGTACATTATGGACATGATCCATAATGTACATGTAGCATTATTCTAGTAGAGAATTGCTACAACGGTGAAACAATTCATAAACAGAATCCACAGACATAATCAATTCCTCAAAGTTCAACACCGATAATGTTTAACAAACACATGCACGTGCAACCAAGTGCAAGAGTCATTTGTAACTCCTTCACAATCACCACAATTAACTATGAGCATAAAAAATATAAATAGAAGACATTGACCTCTATAAATACTAAATATATTACATTCGGATATTGTATCTTACACCAGCATTACTGATATAAACAGGAAATTTATTTCAGTGAATTTTACCTTGGAAACGACATGAAATGTATCCAGCAACAACTCCAAAACCTCCCGGGCCTCATTGGCACCAGCGCGCTGCTTAAGCCGGCTCTGGAGAGCCATTAACGACCCGTCAACAGCATTTCGGAATGCAAGAATCTTCTCCTTGATCTCGAGCAACGGCGCCCTCATTCGAACCACTGCCGCATCCACATCAACAAGCTTAGTACTAAGACTAACAAAATCCGCATAATCTCGATTAATCAACTCAACAAGTTCGTGCTTTAGAGCACTCAAATGTGACTGGAGCTCCGACCGGAGAGTGTCGAACGGCACAAAGGTGCGGAGATCAGATATGTAGGACTCTGGATCGAATTCCGGATCCAGGAACTTGGTCGGGCTCAGCCATAACGGGTGGGCGTCCTCTTTCGGGTCCCCGAATAGATCCGTGGCGGATTTTGGCAGTGGAGAGTGAAGATCCGTCGCCATTGGAGAATTTTGATTTGGGTTTTTTTACAATAATAACAAATGATAATGAAAAGGGGATCTGATGGACACTAATGAATACGGGAAGTTATAACGTACAGTTTAAGATTTCTAGTTTATTTTTAATTTTTAATTTTTAATTTTTTTTTTGGTACCCAAGTATCTTAGCTTAGTCAGAGTAATTTTCTAGACCACCAGCCACCGGCTCCTCAGAGTTTATTTTTAATTTTTGATTTTGGTGTTAGATGTGAGTTAATTGTCCAACGCCTTAAGCCTCTATTTGGTACACATTACAATTTTTATTCTCATTTTTCTACTAAT
>CAIGRO010273283.1:680-11423 GCA_903798355.1 Fraxinus baroniana | reverse complement strand
GTTCAAGATGGTTGGTTATTTGGATTTTATGACTAAACTACGACTAAAATATGACTAAAATGCAATTTCAGCTAATGTGACTAAATGAATGCAAAATTATATTGAATGCAAAAGTTTGATGAAATTAATGGATGAAAAGCGTACTAGATCCTGAATCACCCAGCAAGCTCACTTTTAACTTCTATTTCAAAATTCGATAATACGATAAATTGGTTGAAGAATCAATGTTTCTAACTTATCCAATAATCTCTTTCGAGTAGAATTGAACATATTTTCGTATACCATTTAACTATATTTCTATGACAAATACAATATACAAGAATCCATGACGTTTTGTAAACACTTAGAGATTCACGTAAAGTATAGCAGTATATTTCTATCCCCTATCGGACCCTATGATAATTTATACCTTGTAGAATTTATTTTCCTTCTTTTGAATGTATAAAATTGATCACCGAAACTCACATAATCACATGCATTTAACTATGGAGGCAAGAAAGTGTATATAAATCATTCAACATCCATCAATCATGTTTGAATATCAAATTGCAAAATAGAGAATTAAAAAGTCACATTGTGAGGTTTATTGTTCACCTTGTACATAAAAAGTCTAGCCTAGTATGAAAAAAATAAAAGAAGAATAAAAACAAGAAAATGAAAACATCACCCAAAAACTTGAAATTAGGCTTGAAATCTTGAATCTTGAATGAAATCCCTTATTCTAGTCTTCTTCTTTGCTCTTCAATGTTGTTTTTCTCTTGTTGACATGCTGAGTTTCGAGGTCAGTTAGATCGGATTAATGCACGTGATGACCATGTGATGATGTGAGCTCGGTAGTGTGAGGTCGGCTCGGATGATTAGAGTGCCCAAGAAGATTATGTAGTCTTTCAAGGGAAGGAGATCCTAATGATTAAAGATCACTAACAGAATCAGTAAGCCAACCAATCAGAAGAACCCATAGGGAATAATCTTACATCACTACTTACATAAGCCCCGATCAAATAATTAGGCTCCCTTCCTAAGAATTGCTTCATTTAATTATTGGGGTCCATCTGTTAGATTTACTCATCATGAGAATTGCCAGATCGAGCTCAGTGGCCAATTGAATCATTCCAACATGTGTACTTCCCCAGCATGGAATTGCAAGTGACAAGACATGAAATTAATGAAGCATGCATATCTTCTCCTATAAAAGAGGAAATAGTAAGAAAGAAAGGGGATGACTTTGCACATGACATATCTTCTTACATGATCTATATTTCAAATATCTCCTATAAACACATCAAGGAGTGGTTGAATTCCTTATAATGTGATATTGACAATGAACTAAAGTCGTATTTTTTTCTAAAGTTGGCTTGAATCTTGTCTATATAATTTTCGACGTCAACAATTTGGCGCTAGAGGAAGGGCCCCAAAACTTGAAAAAATAGCCCCATCCTTTTTGAAATCAACCAAAAACATGGATGAACTTTCAACGTCTAAAAATCAATCCCACATACGCCCTGATCAAGACCGTAACTCACCAATTGTTGGTAAAAGACGAGGTCAAAATGACACTATTGACCCCCAAACAATGGCAATGAAAGAGGCTATCGAAAGATTGACTAATGTTGTCAACAGATTGGAGCAAAATCAAGCTCGCAATCTGCCACAAGAAATCAAGCTCGCAATCTGCTCGCAATCAGTGGCCAATTGAATCATTCCAACATGTGTACTTCCCCAGCATGGAATTGCAAGTGACAAGACATGAAATTAATGAAGCATGCATATCTTCTCCTATAAAAGAGGAAATAGTAAGAAAGAAAGGGGATGACTTTGCACATGACATATCTTCTTACATGATCTATATTTCAAATATCTCCTATAAACACATCAAGGAGTGGTTGAATTCCTTATAATGTGATATTGACAATGAACTAAAGTCGTATTTTTTTCTAAAGTTGGCTTGAATCTTGTCTATATAATTTTCGACGTCAACAATTTGGCGCTAGAGGAAGGGCCCCAAAACTTGAAAAAATAGCCCCATCCTTTTTGAAATCAACCAAAAACATGGATGAACTTTCAACGTCTAAAAATCAATCCCACATACGCCCTGATCAAGACCGTAACTCACCAATTGTTGGTAAAAGACGAGGTCAAAATGACACTATTGACCCCCAAACAATGGCAATGAAAGAGGCTATCGAAAGATTGACTAATGTTGTCAACAGATTGGAGCAAAATCAAGCTCGCAATCTGCCACAAGATACCGAGGTGGAGTCCCTCCCCCTCCCCCCCACAGAGAAAGAACCAGGCGACATACCACTAGGAGAACTCTTCAGTTTTCAAATGAAGAATCCTCAAAGAGCAAGACTAAAGAAGTTAAGAGTTCTCCCATAGCAACAAAACCAACCATTGAGAGGACAAATAGTATATTTGATAGGCTTGGTCCCCAACACTCTTTAATGCTAACAAGTAAACACGATAAGCCTCGCACTACCCATCTCATAGAATGAACTAAGCCCAAAATGACTGCCTTAAAAAGTGCATAGCTGATTTGGAGGCTAGAAATGGAGGAAGCTTAGAATAATATCTAACAAAATGCCACAGCTTACTAGGTATGAAAGGGAAGGAGATCTCGTGAGTCACTTGGACAAATATACTACTTGGATGGAATTGCAAGGAGCATAAGATGACATAATGTGTCGTGCCTTCCCCCTGACGTTGGGAGATAAAGCTCAAAGATGGTTTAGAAGGCTGCACTAGAGGTCAATAAGAAATTGGAATGACCTCGCCCGCATTCCTTGCTCAGTTCATGGGCTTAAAAGCAAGAACTATCCCGAAGGAATGAATTATAAGCATAAAGCAGGGAAAAATCGAGTCGCTCAAGAGCTGTTTGAATAGATTCAACAAGTAATCTATGGAGGTCGAAAAAATTTCTAACAATGCTGCACTCATGGCAGTCCTCTCGGGATTAAGACCAAAAATAAGATTTTGGTGGTCTGTATAAGAGGAAGGACCTCGTACGTACCATGAATTCCTAGGTCGAACTAAAAAATACATCAGTGCAGAAGAGGCCACTTTAGACTAGGAGGATGTCAAACCTAACTTAGAGTCCCCACGTCGAGTCAAGGGAAAACAAGTGGATAAGGATGTTATGCGAGAAAGAAGAAAAGATATGAGGGATCAAAATCGTTCAAGGCCATATCTTGACAAATTTCGTAAATACCACCCATTGTTACGACCTTGGAGGAAGTCTTCCTACAAGCTGGGGAGAAGGAAACCTTCCGTCAACCTCAACCACAGAAAAAGGAATTCAGTGGGAAAGGATAAGCAAAGTACTGTCGTTTTCACGAGATGGCAGGACATAACACTGATGACAGCATGAATTTAAAAGAAGAAGTGGAATCACTTATCAGGCGAGGTCATCTACAAGAATTCGTGGCTAAACATAGAGAAGCGAATCCAGTTGGGATTCAACTACCTAACCAGCAAGGGATAACCCAACAAGTTCGGCCTGAACCTCAAGCTCGGGACCCACAACATTGGGTCAAGACCCAAACATTGATAGGCAGAAATTAGTGTTTTGAGGGCTTACGAAGAGCTATGCGAAGAATGGCTCATAACGTTCGCACCTAGCAGAACCACAATCCGGTGTATCTACATACTGAAGCCTTTGAAATGCCATACTTAAAATGGTTCAGATTAACAGAAAAAGATGAGCAATAAATGTTGTAAGATCAAAGTGATGCGTTGGTTATAGCCATGACAATCGCTAGGGCCCAAATACATCGAACTCTGGTAGATAACGGGAGTTCAGTTAACGTGATATATTCCTGAACTTTGGAGCAAATGGGAATATATGAACAGTACCTATAGCCATACCCCAAAAGGTTGCAAGGGTTCTTTGAAAATCCTATAGAAGCTAAGGGACAAATTGTCCTGATGTTGGAACTGGGAGAGCCATATTGCCAAAGGAGGGTTATAGGAACTTTGTTATTGTTGATCTCTCTTCCAACTATAATGCTATATTGGAAAGGCCTATACTGTATGAACTACAGACGGCCACCTCTATATATTACTATTGCATTAAGTTCCCGACTCTCTATGGACCAGGAGTGGTGTGTGGAGATCAGGCTAAAGCAAGAGCTTGCAACGTAGACATGTCTGTCCCCCAGATCCGAATGATAAGGAATCAACAACATGAACAGAAAAGAGAATTCAGGTCCAAACGACCTATCATGGCCGACCTGTTTGAGATCGATATAATTGAGAAACATCATAAAAAGGCGACTAATGACCAGCTCTTATTTGAAGAAAAGGAAGCGGACCTAAATCCATATCTAGAGATCTTGGTAATCTCCATTCCTATATCAGGAATAGATATTCCTGAGATCCTAGTTGATACATGAAGCTCTCTTAACATACTTTACGCTAGTACCCTGGACCGAATTGGGATTACCCTGACCTTCTTACGACCTTATCCAAATATGATTATAGGACTTAACAGTTCTCTCTCTATAGCGAATGGGATAATCAAACTCCCTGTAGAGCTCAGAGAATCTCCCCGTCAAGCTACGTTGAGTGCAAAATTTGTAGTTCTGGACTCAAAATCCCCTTATGATGCTATCATGGAACATCCATTGTTGTTCAACCTTAAAGCAATTGTGTCCATGTACCTTTATTCCATCAAGTTTCCCATGCCTCATGGCATAGGGTAGGTCAAAGGAAAAAAAGAGGTTGCTGGAAAATACCAAGTAATGTTTGATCCAAGAGACAAAAAGATCCATCTTTCTTTCAAGGTCCATATGGTATGGACAATAGAACCCACACCAAATTCATTAGACCCACGTCAGAAAGTAAGAGGATGGGAACCAGTGAAAGAGCTATATGCTATTAAGGTCAAAATCGAGGAACAACAGAAGATGCTCAAGATAGTTCATGAACTGTGGTCACCACTCAGGGATCAGATCATTAAGTTCCTTCAAGAAAAACTTGATGTTTTTGCTTGGGAACATTCAAATATGAAGGGAATTGGCCCAAAGATTATGTACCATAGATTGGAAATTGATCTTCCGGTACGTCCAAAATAGCAACGACATCGACCTTTAAACCCAGAGCGGTATGAAGCCTTAAATAAAGAAGTACAGAAGTTGCTACATTATAGATTTATTCGAGAAGACAAATATCCAAAGTGGATCACCCAACCCTTTTTTAGTTAAGAATAGTAATGCAGACTGGAGGACATGCATCGATTTTACCGATCTAAACAAAGCATGTCCAAAAGACAGTTTCCCACTGCCAAGAATAGATTAGATGGTGGACTTTACCACTAGTCACTAATTGCTCAGTTTCATGGATGCTTATTTAGGGTACAATCAGATCCTCATGTATGAACCAGATCAGGAACATACTGCTTTCATTACCGATTAAGGTCTTTATTACTATAAAGTCATACCTATCGATCTCAAGAATGCTGGAGCAACTTATCAACGCTTGGTAAATTCTATGTTTGCTAAACAGATCAGTAAGACCATGGAGGTATACGTCATAGACATGTTAGTAAAAATCATAAATGCTCAAGATCATCGACACCACCTCATTGAGATGTTTGAAATCCTAAGAACCTATGGAATGAAGTTAAATCCACACAAGTGTGCCTTCGGTGTCAGCTCGGGAAAATTCTTAGGTTATTTAGTGAACCGTAGAGGAATCGAAGCTAATCTAGAAAAAAATAAGGGCCATAATTGAAATGCACTCTCCTACCAAACTTAAAGAGATTCAAAGCTTGACTAGACGAATTGCATCCCTTAGCCATTTTATGTCAAGATCAATAGAAAAATGCAAAACCTTTCTTGATGTATTGAAAGGAGAGAAAAAATTTGAATGGACATTTGAATGCCAACTTGCATTCGATGAACTAAAGGTACATCTGGCACACTTGTCCAAACCAAAAAAAGGGAAGATGTTGATGTTGTATCTAGCAGTGTCAAAACATGCCACCAGTGTCGTATTAGCCAGGAAAGAAAAAGGAATACAGTACCCTGTCTATTACATCGGCAAAGCTTTACACGAAGTCGAGCTCCGCTATTCTCCATTGTAGAAACTAGCTTATGCAGTTGTCATCGCAGCACGGAAGTTAAGACCTTACTTTTTGGAGCATCCAATTGAGATCTTAACTAACTACCCATTGAGACAAGTCTTGCAAAAATTGAATACCTCATGAAGGTTGGTTAAGTTAGCAGTCGAGCTCGGTTAGTTTGATATAAAGTCAAACCACGAACCTCGGTTAAAGATCAAGCTCTTGCAGATTTCGTTGTGAAGTTTAGTTCGGATTTGGTAGAGGAATCTTGTCATAATGAACCATGGGAGCTTTTTGTTGATGGATCATCCATAGAAACATGAGCAGGAGTTGGAATTATTTTAATCATCCCCAGTCACCAATTATTTTGTGAAGCATTGCCATTTGAATTTAGTGTCTCAAACAATGAAGCTGAGTATGAGTTTCTCATAGCTGGCCTAAGAATGGCAAAAATATAAAGATTGAACATTTGGTGGTACACGGCGATTTCCAGCTAGTAGTAAATCAGGTCAACAAAGCTTATGAAGCAAAGGAGGAAAGGATGAACATTTATCTTCAAATTGTTAAACAAGAGCAGAAAAATCTCCATGAAGTACATATTGAACGAATTCCTCCAACTCAAAATAGTCACTTCAATGCCTTAGCTCGGTTAGCAACAAGCAAAGGGATTGAGAAATTTGATAGCATCCCAGTAGGAAGAATCTGTCATCCCACAATTGAAGAGTTTGAGCTGATTCACATGACAATTGACCTCAAACGAACAGGGATGGACGAAATTACTACATATCTAAAAATGGGTTCATGCCTAGAAGACCAAATCATGGCAAGGCAACTCCGCATGAAGGCAATCGGATATACGTTAGTTAATGACATCCTATATACGAGGGTATTCTGTACCTTTGCTTAGATGTTTGAATGAGTAAGAGGCATTCTGTGCCCTAGAAGAAGTACACGAAGGAGTATGGGGAAACCACGCTGAAGGACAATTACTAGCTCACAAAATTGTACGCCAAGGGTACTTTTAGCCTTCTGTAAAAATGATGCCTTGGAATTTTCTAGGAGATGTAACAAATGTCAAAGGTTTTCTCCCAAAATTAACCTCCCACCAAATGAGCTAAATTGCGTAATTTCTGTGAAAGCTTTAGGATACAAATGGGGGGTCGATTTGATTAGCCACAAGCCAACAGGAAATGGAGGAACAAAATTTGTATTGTAGCAGTTGACTACTTTACCAGATGGGTGGAAGCCGAATCTTTAGCCAAGATAACCAAGCATAAAACCACGGAGTTTATATGGAGATCCATTGTATGCCTATTTGGGATACCACATTCCATTGTGACAGAGAATGGAAAATAATTTCATAACTCCAGTTTCTTAAATTTCTGTGAAAGCTTTGGGATACAAATGCACTTCCCCATACCCAATCATCCTCAAGCCAATGGACAATTGGAAGCAATCAATAAGATTATCAAGCATACGCTCAAAGCTAAACTTGATGCTCTTAAGAGATGATGGGTTGAGGAACTCCCCAGTATGTTGTGGTCCTATCATACCACTACCCGAAGCAATACTGGAGAAACTCATTTCTCTTTGGCTTCCAAAGTGGATGCAGTAATCCCTCTTGAAATAGAAGTTCCTTCTATCCGAACATTGATGTATAATGAGGATAAGAATGAGAAAATACTACGAGGAGAGTTGGATTTACTGGAACGAAAAAGAGACGAAGCTAAAATTAGGAATGCTATATACAAATAACGTAATGCCAGGTATTACAATTAGAAGGTAAGAAAACAAGAGTTTGAATTCGGGAACCTTGTATTACGAAAAGTCTACCTAGTAACAAGAGAATCAATTCTGGGTCCCTAGGACCCAACTGGCAAGGTCCTTACAAAGTGATCAAAGTCATGTTCAGAAGAGCGTATGAGCTGGAAGACATGGAAGGGAGACTCTTACCACATCCTTGGAATGCAGAACATCTCAAAAAATACTACCAGTGAAAGAAGGCTGTATTTTGTAGTTGTTCATAATAATAAAAAAAGGGTATTCCTAATGTATAAAGATGTTGGCTTTCTACCCTCAAAGACTTGCTCACAAAGCAGATCGAGCTAAGGTTGTAAGTGCTGCAACACTTAGTGTGAATTCCTGCAAAAGAATCCCTCAAAGCCTTGCTCACAAAGAAGGTCGAGCTAAGGTTGTAAGTACTACAACACTTAGAGCGAATTTTTGCTAAGGTTGTAAGTGCTACAATACTTAGTGAGATTTCTAAAAAGAATAGCTTAAGCTCTACTCACGAAGTAAATCAAGACTACATGTGTCGCAACTTTAGTGCCTTAAGAGGTTTTATACGTTTAAAAGCATTATTTGAATATAAAGCCCAAAAACACTAGAGCCGAAATTTTCATTCATTTATAAAATCAAAACATTACAAAAAAGTTTCTAAAAGCAAGATTTTTACTTAGAAAAATACATAAAAATTAAGGGGCAGGGGGTTTTGAGAAGTCGTGTCTGCAGATGTAGATTGGGCCTTAGCCACCATGAGGAGCTAATCCATTTCCTTCTGTTGCTCCTTGCAGACTTCCTCTAAGAAAGCGGTGTCCCAGTCTAGTCGTTCTTTGTTGATGTGCTGGATGATCTTGTCGATAGCTAAGACATATGCCTATTAAGCTATGGCAGCGAAATCTGAGGAGTCTCTTTAGTTCTCCACAGCCTTAGAGATCTGTAGTTCAACATCCTTTTTGGCAGTTATAGCTTGAGCAGTTACTTCATCAGCTCTTTTCTTCTGCTCTTCAGCTCGAATGCTGACGTTTCCACACCTCCAAACTTTCAAGGCCTTATTCTCCTCCGCCAAGGCCTTATTATTATCCATCAACCTATGTTCTAAAGAGAGCAGCGTTAAGCTCCACTCCCATTTTATTCAAATGATCTTCATAGTCCTTTTCTTTTTCGACGAAGGCTGCCTTTTCTGCTTCGATCTTCTCAAACAATATATTAGCTCGATCCCTCACCTTGAGCATTTTGTCAAGCACATCTTTGACCTAAAAGAACATATATTTAATTAATTTGTGTGAATAAATAAAAGAGTAAAAATAGGGGTATTCTGATTAAAAGAAAAGAATACATGGATGAAGACAACCTCACTCAAAGAAGGTGAAAAAGTTAAAAAAAAAAAATTGGAGCAAAGAGTCTAAAAATTCGAATGCAAAAAGTGAGGAATGAAAAGTGAGAAACTACTTAAGGAAAAAGAATATCAAAGGGGTGAAATCTGAATCGTTTGAAATAAAATCAACGATCACAAGCTTAAAGCTTCAAGAAGAAGGAACCTGCCATACAGCTCATATGCAAGTAAAAGAATGACATTTATCGCTATCATTAATAGGAATAATGATTATAGAAATTGGGAATTGCACCAGTCACTTTATTAGGTCAGCCCATACCTAGGTCTGTACTAACCTAGGGGGTATCTGTTGACGTGCCGAGTTTCGAGGTCAGTCAGATCGAATTGACGCATGTGATGACCACGTGATGATGTGAGCTCGGTAGTGTGAGGTCAGCTCAGATGATTAGCATGTCTAGGAAGATTGTGTATCCTTTTAAGGGAAGTGGATCCTAATGATTGAAGATCACTGACAGAATCAGTAAGCCAACCAATCAGAAGAACCCCATAGGGAATAATCTTACATCAATGCTTACATAAGCCCTGATCAAATAATTAGGCTCCCTTCCCAAGAATTACTTCATTTAATTACTGGGATCTATCTGTTAGATTTACTCATCATGAGAATTGCTAGATCGAGCTCGGTGGCCAATTGAATCATTCCAACATGTGTACTTCCTCGGCTTGGAATTGCAGGTGACAAGACAAAAAATTAATGAAGCATGCATATTTTCTCCTATAAAAGAGGAAATGGTAAGAAAGAAAGAGGGAGACGACTTTGCACATAACATATCTTCTTACATGATCCATATTTCAAATATCTCCTATAAACACATCAAGAAGTTGCTGAATTCCTTGTAACGTGATATTGACAATGAACCAAAGTTGTATTTCTTTTTAAAGTTGGTTTGAATCTTGTCCAAATAATTTTCGACATCAATATCTCTCTAGGAATGTGTAAACCCTTATTCTGGACGAGATTAGGGTTATATAGGGCGTTAAAATATATTTCCATAAGAGATTGGTTTGAACAAGGAAGCCAGAAAATTCGCACTGAAATTGAACCATACGACTGCGTGATTATAAAACTTTGGCACTTTTCTTCTCATGGTGGTGCTTGTGCAACTGCATGAAATTTCTATCATGCGACAGCATAATAGAACATATTTTTCATTTGGTTCACTTTGGTCTCCAAATTTTATTTCATTTACCTTTTGGCCTTGTTTCCTTCTCCTTCTTCTAACATTCCATAACATCACAATGTGTTACTTAGCTCAATTTCATGTTTGATTCGTCATTCCGGTCATCTTTCTAAATAATTGCATTTTGGTCCCCGAAGTTTCATTTTCTTCCAATTTGGTCCCTTTTTGCTCGCTTTTGCATACTCTTCATTCCATCCATCAATATAATCCTACGAACACAAATTAGATTGAATTAAGTCATATTTCAACATATACATCGACAATTTTCCATGTTTTGTGACTTATATAAGTGTGCAAAACGCACTTATCAAATACCATCTTATATT
>CAIGRO010273239.1:0-14265 GCA_903798355.1 Fraxinus baroniana | reverse complement strand
AAAAATCTTTACTTTCTCTATAAAATTTTTGTGCACCACTATGTTTACAATAAATACATGATGGTAATATATATATGCAACACTTGGTACATTCAATAGGGTAAAATTTTCCTGTAATTCTGGATTAGAAATATTAGACGTTTCATTGTTCGAAGTAGAAGCCTCAGAAACATAATATGCTGTAGATTCATGAATATGGGCAAAATGAAAATTATTATTTTTAGATAACATAGACTGAGTTATCCTTCTGCGATGATCAATGGACCCAATTTGAGCTTGATTTCGTCGATCTCTTCGTCTTTGATTTTGTTATTAGAGAATTAATGCATTTTGTGACTCAATTGTACTTTCAGAGATATTTTCAGTGTTAAACAAATGAGGATTTTCATGAGCACATGTTTCTAAGATATCCATCAGGAATCTAAGATGACCTATCAAATACTTGAAGCTCAAAGTAAGTAATAACTACAAAAGAATTTAAGAGAACCATTAGCACAGATGCTTGGTCATATGCACATCAAATATAAACTTTACAATTGAACAATTGGAACACAAAATAGTGAAAGATATGTTCAGATCTCCACAATATGTAAACAATGTTATAACTAACAAAACATAAAGTGCATTTTCTAAAAATATACAACACACATACATGAGAACTCTACCAAAAACCAATTGTTTGAAAAAAGTTTCATCAAAACCACAATTATCTGAAAAGAATCTCACTCTTCAACCAACAAAAAGTAGAGCAAAAGAAAGATAGTTAAGAAAAACGAATAATTTAATGAGACATGTACAAAGGTTAAAACTAAGAAACCAATGCAGTAGATACATTAAGAAATAGAGACCTAAAGCAAGAGAAGGAAAAAAAAAAGACACATCATTAACAAAGGAAAAAAAGAGGACACATCATTAACATAGAATTTTGAATGTCGTATAAATATGAAAGAAATTACAAGTACAAAACTAATATATTGTAAAAAGGAAAGACTACATAAGAGAATAAAAAATTAATAGAGAAGAAAAAACATGCAAAAAAGCAAAAACAAAAAGAAATGAATTAACAAAACGAAAATTATATAAGTAACCTACCTCATAAGTTTTCTATAAAAGAAATGAAGTTAAAAAATTTAATACATGAGAATTGACCACGGAAGAAAGAAATAATAGATAAGATTGTACACTACTTAACAAGAATAGAAGAACTTGAACTTTAGATGTAGCGTGATTGAAGCTAATGATGGACCTAAGAGGATGAATGAAAGAAGAAAATGAATAACAATTTAAAGTAAAATAGATGAAGAGAAAAAGAAGGCTAAAAGAAAGAAATCGAAAACTTCTACAGAAAACCATGAATAATCAATTGAAGGAAAACATGTATTTAGAAACCTTTACCCGAAAGAGATGTCGCTACTACAGTCTTCAATTCCACGAGCTAAATAATATAATCGAACCTACACATCTAAGCAGGAATTTTTTTTTTTTGATCAAGCATGTTTTGGTAATTGTAAAATGATTAAACGTAACATGAAAACTATGTGCTACCAGCTACAAAGAGAACGACGTGAGGCTACAAAACTGTTAAATGTTCTTCAACATGAAAAAAAAATAATTTCAAGAGTATGCATTTAACTTTCTTTCTGAACAAATAATTACTACTTTATTGCACAAATAATTGAGTAAGTAAAATATAAAAATAATTAATTTTAATGACATTAGTTCTTCCACTCTTAATGTCTAGTGCTAGAATTTTTCTGATTTAACTTACTCTATGCCTCGAAAAATACATGTTTTATACAAGAACACTTTATTTCAATATTAGATGCAACATATTCTATCTCAATTATTTTTTACACTTTCAATCTACTAAATAACTCCAGGAAAAAAACATTGCATCTAACAATTCCCTTGAAACAAAAATACTACCGTATTCTGCATCAAAATGAATCTAGTGATTTAACATTCGAAATGGTCTCCGCAGATTAAATCACCCAAATTTAAATCCTCGTGTTAAAAAACAAATTAGAAACATTTTTTTTTTTATCACATGCTCTAATATGGTAAAAAAAATTCATAACACACACAACTAATATTGTCTGGGAATCAAATTTGTTTCGTTAGTTTCCTTTCAAAATGCATCAATAAAACACAAAACTATAAAGAAACTTCGGCGAAAAAAATCAGGTTAGAAAATGTTAATAAAGCATAAAACTTTGTTGCAATAGTACCCAACAGACCACTAGTACTAAAATTCAAAACTGCAAGTTGGTTCAAATTCCCAATGTTCATATAATATACCCAGAGACTTGTTTCCACTATAAATTCAATGAAGTAAAATTTCACACAAGCATCAATTCATCAGGAAATGCCCCAATTAAGTGATAGCCTCTAAATTAAGAGAACCGATTTATGCCTTTATTTGTGTGTCATTAATCGCCCAAATCAATCTTCCATTTTCTACTAGAGGTATTTTTTTTAGCTCCTGCTATGAAAATGTATCAGAACCCATTTAACTAATCACTTCCCAGAGCATATGACATGCACGATGAACGTTTTTTTGGATCGGGATTATCCATAATTTTCAATCCTTTACTTTCCCTTTATCGTTCACCATTTATCGTTAACCCAGATTCACATAATCTCAAAGCTAAAAATCCCAACATAAATCAGTGATAGCATTTGAAGAGGATGCAATACTTCAAGAAAATGATGATGAAATATATAGAAAAAATAAATCACAAAACAACCATCTAGTCATAATCGGCCAAAATTTATAGAAAACCCATTTATTTTAAAAAGAAAAACTTTATTTAAATATTACAATGAAAAATTAACATCATTACTCACCGGAGGTAGAATAATAATAATCAAATGAATTTAAGAAAACAAAAAAGAATGAATCGAAACTTCAAATTAAAAATTATATTTTCATTTCTTAAAACGTGGAGGAGAATACTCACCGAAGACAGAATAATAATCTTCAAACTTCATGGCCGACCGAATTTTCATTTTTTCAATTGAAATTCCATAAAAATGAACATGAATACTTTTAGTGGCATTTTATGCAAAAAACAAAAAAAAAGGAGGACAAATTATAGTGAAGAATGTGGAAGAAACATACAGCAGAAGAAATTTTTTGTGAGAAAGAAATACCATTTAGAGAAAGCAAATGAAATTAAAATTGGCTGTCAAAAAATCTGGTTAGAGTACATTTATCAGATGATGATGACATACTACATTTATTATTTATTATATGAAATTTGAAAAGACCACTACACCCTCACTTTAATAATTAATTTGTCAGAAATACCCTTGACTAACTAACTCCACCTTATTTTGTATCAATATTGGTATTAAGGATAAAATGGGAATACAAAATATTTCCCTGCAATATGCCATAGAAGCCAAATTGATTTGCTTACTTACCGACAGGTGAATGCAGGTCCAAACCAGTTAACCAAACCGGAACACGAAGTGCCAAGAATGAACATTAATCGACTGGATCCTTTCTTTTAGAGAAAGGTAGATTAGTCAAGATTTTACCTCACCTTTGTTCCCCACGCGTTTTGTCTGGTAGAATCCTGGAAATTGGAATACCACAACGTGTATCACTTGTCTATTTCCATATACATCGACCTTTTCATCCAATTCTAAATCACCAAAGTAACAAATCAAGATTACAATCATATCTGCATGACGAAATAGAATTTTTAATTATAAGAAAAAATAGGCGAAAAATCATCCCAACAGGGGTAACAGAAATTTATTTTAAAAAAAGCCAGGACGGCTATTACTGTTTACAGCCGACTGCACTATTATCAACCGATTACTTAAGGCTGGCTGAAAATTAACATTGTCATAAATATTTTCGGAAGGAATATATATGCAGATCAATTTTTTTCCTAGTTAATGCTTAAAAAAATCATAGATCTGTTAAAAAAAGTTATCTAAATGTTATTTTATGTCGAAATAAGATTTATCGATTAAAAATGTATACTAATTAAATGAAAACGAAATTAAACATACATAAATATAATTATCGATTCGTAGTGATTGATATAAAAAAATATTTTCTTGTTCAATGTTCGATAATTTCTGAGATTTTGATGTTAAAGCAAATGAAAGGGGGATATTTTTTTATCAACGTTGAAATAAACAGATAAGAAAAGTTATCTGATTTTGAAACTTGAAGCGGGAAGTGTTTGATTTTTACTTGTTAACTAAAATGGTATATTATATTTTAAACAAAACAATATTTTGTAATTGTATAACATATTCAAGGACATCTTTGTTTTTTAACACCCAAAAGGTCATTCTGAAAATGTGCAATTGTTGAAAATTCAAAGTGAAAAATAGGGAATTTTACTATACCAAACTTAAAAGTACCTCCTTTGAAACTTTGTAGATAACTATTAATTGAATAAATAAAGTATTTTTTTTTCATTTCATATTTTCCATGTAATTAATGTGTACTAGGATAAGGGTTTTGATATTATTGGGTTAAAATGTGTGTTTTAGTGACGAATATCGTCGGAAATCGTGATCTCCGGTTGGGCTGTTTGGATCTAGTTGGTAGGTTGGGTCTTCGGGGTCCAATGTGAATTGAACCATCTAAATTCCTTTATGTCCGGTTCACATTTTTTTTCCTTGTTATTTAATTATCTTTTTATTTTATTTTAAATCATTTAAAAATATATTTCTATAATTTTTATTTTTGTTCTTTTTCCCAATGGAAAATGTATAATTTTTTAATGGTATTTCTTTTATAATTTATTTTTAAATTTAATTTATTTTTATTTATTTATTTTATTTTTTAATATTAATTATAGTTTAATAAATATCTTTTGAATTTAATTTTGTTTCTTAGATTTTTAATTTTGTTGATTTTTTTATATTATCATTTTTTATTCTAATCTTATGTGTATATTTTAATTTCGTTTATATGTTTTATAATTGTAATTATTGTTTTATTATCATCTGGATTCTAGCAGGTCCATTTCACCGTTTTCCCCCCTTGAAAGATATTTTTGCTTTTTTTCTTTTTCTTTTTAATTGTTTCTTGTTTTTTCTTCAATTTAATTGTTGGTTAATTTCTTATTTATTTATTTATTTTATCACATTTTTAATTTATATCTATAATCTTTTGTTCCTTTTTTTTTCTAATTGAAAATGTATAATTTTTAATTAATCTTTTTAATTTCTCTTTTTTAACGGTCTGATTAGTTGTTTTTTTATAATTTAATTTTAATATTATCTATTTATTTTAATTCTTTATAATATTAATTACTATTTAATTATTGTCTTTACAATTTCGAAAATCATAAATTTTTCCCTTGTTTTATTTTTCGTTTTTTAAAATTATGACGCACATTAGTGATCTAAATGAACACGGACATTTCGTTACATGAATTATCTTATTTTTTGGATGATGTATATTCTAGGAAGAAATTAATTTTTGCCATTTCTGTTAATGAATCAACGATGTAATTGCTCGAATTGCTTACATTTTGGATGTGTCAAGTAAATGTTTTGCTAGCGTGGTGATGGTGGCTAAGGAGGATCAGTTTACTGTTTCCTCTTACATGGTGACTTCAGAAAACACAAAAACATGTGTGGCTGGTCCGTGTCTGTATGAATGTAATGGAAAGGAATTTGATTGGTAGAAATTTGGTTGAAGTTATTGTTGTAGAGGATTATGAAAGAAATGGTTAATTGTTGATATGATTTTTTTTTTTAAAAAAAATTATTCATAACCGAACGGGGCTAGGTAAACGAGGTTATCGGCAAAGAGAGGAATACAGGAGACGGAAACAAAAGTAATAAACAATTGGAAAAATTGCAAAGGGTCTCCTCTCGCCAAACACCGGAGCTAATCCCAGCTCATCTCTGTCTTTATGTAAAATTTTGCTTTGGTTTATTAATTTGAGACATTTATCATAAATTTAGCTGAAAGATTTACAACTCTGGCGCTTTTGGAACTTCTCCAGGGATCTTAATAATCTAAGTATTTCAGCTCAGAATGATCATTTGCTCAGTTTCACTTGCCAGAATGTACCCACTTCATGACAACATTTGGTACTCAGAACACAGTCATTATTGTGGGGTAAGGAGCACTTTGTATCTTTCATTTTTGGGAATTTCACATACACTCACCTGTTGTTTGGTGATTTGGATCTTTAAGAGTTTACTTTCTGAAAAGAAACCTTTATGCGTCTAGAAGTTTTAAGTTATTTGTTTTGAGTCGAATTTCACTGTTAAAGTAGTATTTGTGTGAAACTTGGTACTCTACTATGTAGAGTCATGATGTTGGTATTTAGTTACTACTATGCGTTTTGAAATATTTATGTTCTTGACATCTGATGCTTGCACGAGTAAATCAGATTTGTGGATTGTTGATTGAAACTTGCAGTATATACGTCTGGTGGAGTATCATTCTATGGATTTGGTTCAAAATTTTTTTGGAAACACGACCTATTACCAATAACCGACGAGGATTCACAGTGAGCCTTTCTATGTGTATATTAGGTTGTTTCTTTTGAGTCATTTCTGCAAGTGTTCCACGGTCGTGGTTCTGTTATTATGTTTTGTGTTTTCCAATGCTATTCAGGTACTAGATTCACTACAGTGGTGTCCTGCCACTGCTTGAACCACCAGTCACCTCATTCCCCTCTGCAGCACCAATCTATCCCCCCTTCCACCACCACCATCTTCATCTTCATCACCAGCACCATGACCACACCATTCTCCCATTCCACAGTGAAGTATCATGGTAACTAGCGCCACCCCTGCTACTCCAGTCACTGCTGCCAGACCACATCTCAGCCAATGTACGTCTGATCTCTTAAGAGTCCCGAACCTCCACCACTATTTTACATCATCTTATCTATTTGGTAGAATTGTGCTAGTTTCTCTCTTTTCATCTTTGTCTTTATTGATTTTAGTCTCCCTATGTCATGGCATTCGTGAAAAGTTAAGGGTGTGTTTGATTTTTTTTTTTTCAGTTTTACAATGCAATGAAAACGTGTTTGGTTTGATAATTTTACAAATGTATTCTTGAAAACAAGGATGAACTTATAACATATTCAAACGCATTTTTGACGTTGGAGTATTTTCATTATGATGAGGTTACTTGATTCTCCATGTGCACGCTTACAAGACATAATAAACCACATTTCACTAATATTCTTAGTATTTTCATATTTCTGTTCATAGGCAATGTTCTTACATGATTGAAACTATAATAGCCTTAGCTGAACTGGGTGTTGCTGCCAAGGATATTATTTCACTATTTCTGCAGGTTTGTTTCATTAATTAACTCTATATATCGTACTAATTATATGCTATGCTGTTATTCTTAATTCTTTTCATAAGCCAGCTTCTGTTTTGAGTATGAAACTTGTACTAATGGAGGACATGCAAAACTTGTGTTATCCTGACTATTCCTTGCTACAACTATAAATTTGTCTATTAATAATGTGGCTCCCAAGCTCCACATCTCCAGAAAGAATTGCAATCGAGGGAGGCAGCAGTGCCAATAACATGAATTCCGTTAAAAGAATATGATGGTATACTTTGTTATATCTCTCCAGAAAGCGTATGAAGGTGACGAAGATTCACTCCTAGGAGAGTTACAATTTTATTTCATTTTAAAGCTCTTTTTTATTTAGGTGGTATTGTATTACATTCTAATGTTCAAGTGTTAAATTGGCAACAATTCCAATTTGGTGCACAACAAAGAGTTTTTATTTATGTTGTTTAATTTTCGTATTTTACTATAAAAATATGTTTAGATATATTGGTTAATATAAAAATACAAAAACGACCGTTAAAAAAAGACATTGGAAATATTTGTAAAATGTTGCAAAAACTAAGAACAAAAGAAAAGACATTAGAAACGTTTATAAAATATTGCAAAAACTAAGAACAAGAGGAACGACAACATTTAAAAAATGTTGCAAAAGAGGAACGACAACACTCAAAAAATGTTGCCAAAACATTACAACAAAACTTGAAAAAACGTTTCAAATACGTTAATGGAAACATTTTTAAAATGTTATGAAAGCAAAGTTTTTGCAACGTTTAATAAACGTTGCAAATGATTTTCTGCAACTTTTTTTAAACGTTGCAAAAACGGCCTTTTGCAACGATTTTTAAACATTGCCGTATCGTTTTACTCTACGGCAACACTGAAGCCTACAACACACGCGGAAACGTTGCCAAAAACGTTGCGAAAGACAATTTTTGTTGTAGTGCCACCTCCAAATCTAAAAAGTATCATTGTAAAATAAAGTAGATTGTCGGGAAATTTTCCTATTCATTAATTATACATATTTACTTGCTAAGAGATTCATTGATTTAATAATTCTTTTCAATAAATATTTCCATCACTAAAATCCAAATGCAATGTCTGCATAAAGATTACAGAAGCTTTATGCTTATAGAGCCTCAAATTTGTATGGAACTCATCAATAAGTATAGTTTTAAGATGAATAGTGTTACGGCTCGCCACCGAGACTCAAGTCAAAATGTCACGTAGCAATCTACGTGGAAAGAAAAGTCTGCAAAGAGTCAATTGGTCAAATTTTAAGAGATCAAAATGAATGACTAAAGCTATTGTGCCGAAACGCTACCTAAATGGTCAAATCACGTAAATCCAAAGCACTTCCTATTAAGCCGAAGTGAGAAGACGACGAATCTCTTCACACAGAAGACCAATATAAAGCTTCCTCCAACCGAAGCTTTAGTTCATCTGAAGCTCTTAAAGCTGAAACTATCTCTTAAAAGATTAATATACAATTTTTAGAAATGGTTAATGTAATGTGTTGTGTGTCATCCTAATATATAAGGCAATTGACTAATTGTCAATGTATTTATCGTATGACAGACAATGATGTGAAGACTTAGTCAAGGAGATGATGTCACGTGATTTTGATCCAATGGACACTATGTCGGCCAAAACTCTATAAATAAGAAGTGTTTGCAAATAAGAAAGGGTCTTTTGGGAAATCCAAAAAAATAAATACAAAAAAGAATTGTTAGCATATTTTCTAACACATACATTCAAGAGAAAAAATTCTTGATATATCATCTTGCTTGTTCCATATTTATTAACTTGATCTTTAGCAGAAAATCATAGGCATTTAATGGTGATTGTTGTTAGTGCAATCATCTTTATTTCACCCATCGGTACTCGAACATCTCATGTCGTGAAACATCTCCTGCATTCACCTTTTCCTCACTTCCTTCTGGTACTCTGGACAAATCGTGCAGGAATTTGCTTGGGTTGGCATGAGTGGGCCCGTCATCTATTGTCCATGTCAGCGTCACATTTTTCGAGGTTAATAGATTGGTGCCATCTATGGAAAACCACATATTTTAACCACGAAAATCCCATGGGAAAGAGCCAGTTGAAAGTAACTCGAAAGAAATTTTCTAACCTTTGAAAAAATGGGTGTTCTTGAAGAAAGAATTGCTGAAAAATCTAAAGAAAAATAGCTTGACTTAGAGCCGATTCGATCCTTGAGAAAATGAACATTTTGTTAGGAAAAAACTTGTTAAGATGAGTTCAAGCAATGATAAAAGTGCACCTCAAAGGACGAGGAAATACCCTATAGAAGGGGAAATACGGTATGGTCCCAGTCACCCACCCTTAACTTCATCAATAGCACAGACGAGATGGGTCAAGGGGCAGAGCCAGAATAGTAGCCATACTCACTAGAGAGGTGGCCATAATGGCTACTAATATAAGAAGCATAACTTAGCAGAACATGGCGATGTATGACGATAATTTACCATTTTCACAAACGATTAGAAAAGCCCATGTGCTGAACCTCTTCACGCTTCCCAAAATTTCAAAGTACGATGGGAAAAGTGATCCTACGAAGCATCTCAACAACTTCAAGACTTATATGAATGTAAAAAGAGCCACCATAGCCATGAAGTGCAGAGCCTTCCACTTAATCCTAAGTGGAGCAGTTGAAATATGGTACACTATATTGCTGAAAGGAAGCATCCAGAGCTAGTCGGATTTTAAAAAGACATTCCTTAAGCGCTTCGCCACAAGCAAAGAAGGTGAATGACCTATCCAATGCCTACAGGATATGCGGCAGCAATAGGGCGAGTCCCTAAAAAGTTTCTTATCCCGCTTCATAGATGAGAAGACCTACATTGTGAAAGTGATAGATAGAGAAGCTCTAACAGCCCTAAGGAGAGGATTGGACACGAACTCTCTCTTCTAGAGAGATGTGCAGAATAAGGACCCTACCAGCTATAACTTGCTGGAAATGATATAGCATGAAATCATCAATGAAGATTTGAGAGATCACATGAACATGGCTAACCAAGGACTCCTTCTACTTAAATACAAAGAGGAAGAGACCCAACTTTACATTTGATAGATCATCGGGTCAGACAGTCGACCTCTCTCAATCCTGGACAAGAGTTGACTGCAGCGACATTAAACACAGTACCCACTTTAGCCTGTGAGGAAGTGAACCCTAGTGTTGAAATGTACCTGGACAGACCATATCAAAGATTTTCCCAAATGGGAAGTGGTAAGAGGTGAGGTGCTAAGCCTAGAAATAGGGATGACGCATCTCTATATTGTGTATCCCATCACTCCTATAGCCACAACACTACTGACTGCATGGACATTACGAGGCATCCTCAAAATATCAATTAGGGAAGAAACAGATGCCTCCAAAGAAATGCTACTCCTAGGCAGATCCAGCAGCCCAGGAATGTTGGTCCTATGCGTTCGAATAGAAACGACACTTCTAAAAGGAGAGACCTTGATGCGGAAAGACCTATGGAGGGTCAAAGGCAAAGAAAAACCCTCCAGCAAATATTGGTCAAGAGCCCATCAAGGAAATTGATACAATTTTTAGAGGTCCATATGTTAGGGAAGAATCTAGGAACTTTCAGAGAAACTATGATATGAGAGTGAATGACCTTCCAATACAGCTTCATAGTCAACAACAACCGAGCATCTGTTGAAAGAAGGGTTATATTTCATCACCTTCACTTAAGATGATGTAGCTGGTGTGCTTTATTCACATTGTGATGCCCTAGTAGTGAGGGCCGTTGTAGCATTCACTGGCCTAAAAAGAATGTTGGTGTATAATGAAAGCTCTATCAACATCATCTTTGGGGCTACCTATGATAAGATGGAGGTTGATCACAAGCTGACCCTAATAAGTTCCCCTTGTATGGCTTCACAGGTGATAACATCATACCAATAAATAAGATCACTCTGGCAATAAAGATGATCGTTCCTTTGACTGTTTATCATTTCATAGAATATTTTGTAGTGGACAACTATTCCGCTTATCACGGAGTGCTGGGGAGGCCAGCCTTGATGGAAATATAGGCCGTTACGTCAATCTACCATCTATGTATGAAGTTCCCAATCGAGAATGACATAGCTATGGTTAGAGGTGATCAAAGGAGTGCGATGGAATGTTATTCGAATTCCATTAGAAAAGTCGAACCAAGAAGTGTCAATGTGATCCTTACAGATATTGACATGGACGATGTCCCTGAATAAGGAGAGCGTCAAAATGACGGATGCCTCTAAAGAAGATCTACTTCTTGGAATTATAAATACCTTTGAAGAATGTGAAGAATAGACACCCCCTGAAGAAAAGAGATCCGTTGAAAAAATAGCTAACTTGGAGGAGCTGTATCCTCACATCATCGATTGCGAGCCTCAGACAGCCCTTATGGAGGAACCAGATAGCTTTCCAATAGATTCACATGACCCTTCCAAATACCTACAGGTAGAAAGAAATCTATCAGTAGAAGTCAAGAAGAAGCTGGAAAGCTTCTTGCCAAAGAATTTAGATGTTCACGGAGATATGGTTGGCATTAACCCAAAAGTCAGTTGCCACCACTTGAAAATTGATCCAAAGGCTACAACTCACAGGTAGAAAATGAGAGCTCTCAACTCAAATGTACAAAGCCTTAAAGGACGAAGTCGAGAAGCTAATCAACAATCATTTCGTCTGTAAGTCAATATATCCGATTGGGTTTCTAACCCAGTCTTGTTCAGGAAGTACGATGAAAAGTGGAAAGCCTGTGTGGATTTCTAGAATTTAAATCAAGCTTGCCCTAAGGACAGGTTTCCACTTCTTCGAATAGACCAACTTGTGGATTCGACGCCCGAATATGAACTTCTTAGCTTCATGGATGCATATTCCAAGTATAATCAGATCCCAATGTTCCCAGCTGATGAAGAGCATGCATCTTTCATAATAGCCAAGGGTCTTTATTGCTAAATAGTCATGCATTTTGGGATGAAAAACGTCAGGACCACCTATTAAAAACTTGTGCACAAGATGTTCGCTGACCTCATTGAGAAGACAATGGAGGTATATGTAGACGACATGTTGGTGAAGAGCTTGAAGGCAAAGGATCATGTCAAGCACCTCGATGAAACTTTTCAAATATTGAGAAGGTACAAGATGAGGCTCAACCTTTTAAAATGTACATTTGGAGTTGCTTCTGGAAATTTTTGGGCTACATGGTCAATCAGAGAAACATCAAGAGCAACCTAAAAAAGATGAAGGCCTTGATTGATGTCACCTCAGAAACTGAAAGAGGTACAGAGTGTCGCTAGATATGTTGCTATCCTGAATCACTTCGTCTCTATGGTTTCGAACAAGTACCTCCCTTTCTTCAAAGTTCTAAAAGAAGGAAATAAATTCCAGTGAAAAGAGGAATGTGAGATAACCATGGAAGAGCTAAAGAAACATTAGGGCCAGGCTCTCCTCCTCTCCAAGCCAAAGGTAAACGAACTACTACAGTTGTACTTGGTAGTAACCCTGAGGCAATCAGCTCGGTCCTTATAAGAAAGGAAGATGATCACCAACTATCCAGACATGTAAAAGCTACCGCTTTCCTTGGTGACAACCCCCTAAACTAAGGACTGCTATCAAAGGACAGACCTTAGCAGATTTTATGGTAGAGTTCACTCCTATTCCAGAAAGGAATGAGATGGAACCCGCTGAACCTCCCACATAGAACCTTTTTTTATGGATCGTTAGGGACACCAGATAAGGAGCATGAATGGTTCTTGTTAGTCATGAAGGACATAAGCCTACTTGTCGTATAAGGTTCAACTTCAAAGCTACCAATAAGGTGGTATAATATGAGGTCCTTCTCGTGGGCCTCAAATTGGCCAGGAAAATGTGGGCAAAAAGGCTCGTGATCAGCAGTGACTCCTAGCTGGTCGTTAGTCAGGTCCATGGCAATTTTTCACTAGAGATAAATTGGTTATGGAGTTCATTTCCACTTTTGAAAATTTTGAGTTGGTGCAAATCCCACACTTAGAGAACGCTCATGCGTCAGCCCTTTCAAAATTGGTAAGCAGTAAAGATTTTAAGTTGCTTACTGTAGTGCCCATAAAATATCTTCCTAGGCCTTCCACTACTATTGGCGAAGAGCTAATGTGGGTCGAAGATACTCCATTATAGATTAAGCCATTATATCATTCCTCAAGGTTCAGGCATTACCCTCTGAAAAAGAGAAGTCACGGAAGCTCAAAAGGTGAGACACTCACTTCATCTTCCAAGATGATGTGTTATACAAACGAGGATTCTCCTTGCGCTTATTCCGATGCATAGGCAGAGAACAAGCCAACTATGTGCTCCGAGAGATCATAAAGGGGTTAAGACAAAGATATTTTTGTTCCACCTTGAAAAATGATGCACATCAGTTTGCTATAAGATGCAACAAGTATCAGTGCTTTGCAACAATTTTGAGGCAACCTTCTCAGGAGTTAAGCGTTGTTTAAAACCCCTGGCCTTTGCTAAATGGGGAATCGATCTTATAGGTCCCCTTCCTAAAGGAAGGGAAAACTCTAGTTTTTCGATCGTCGCTATTGATTATTTTACCAAATGGGTAGAAGCTGAGCCCCTTGCTAAAGACTAAGATAAATCTCTTGTATAAAGTTTTATGAAACAAGATGAACCCATTGGTAGCATGATTACTCGATTCACCGATATTGTTAATGGTATTAAAGGTTTTGATCGAAAATTTACTGATGGAGAACTTGTGAGCAAAATTCTTAGGTCTCTCTCGAAAGATTGGGATCCATTAAGAATGTTAATAGAGAACACAAAAGATGTCAACAATATCCTTTGGAAGAGCTCTATGGAACCTTGATGACCTATGAGCTAAATCATACCGAAACAAAGGAGAAAGCAAAAGAGGAAGAAAAGAAGGATTCTCCTAAAAGGCAAATAGCCTTGAAATCATCAAATGATG